>JAYMFD010003728.1:0-46196 GCA_035771175.1 Paratinospora sagittata
TGTTTGAGGCAATCGCGACCAATCCACCAGATTACTTTCTCCACCAACTCTTTGAGCGAGTCCCAATATCCTTCTAGGAACCCCCGGAATAGATGGAACTCCGTTCCAATATCCCGGTGAATTTTTGACCCCTAAATCTAAAATTTGGGTTTAAATGAACTAAATATACTTAGAAAAAGTGTTTGAGGCAATCGCGACCAATCCACCGGATTGCTTTTTCCGCCTACTCCTTGAGCGAGTCCCAATATCCTTCAAGCAACCCCCAGAATAGATGGAACTCTGTTCCAATATCCCGATAAATTTTTTACCCCTAAATCTCAAATTTTGGTTTAAATGAACTAAATTAACTTAGAAAATGTGTTTGAGGCAATCGCGACCAATCCACCGGATTGCTTTCTCCACCTACTCTTTTAGCGAGTCCCAATATCCTTCTAGCAACCCCCCAGAATAAATGGACCTCCGTTCCAATATCCCCATGAATTTTTTACCCCTAAATCTCAAATTTTGGTTTAAATGAATTAAATTTGTTTGGAAAATTTGTTTGAGGCAATCGCGACCAATCCACCAGATTGCTTTCTCCACCAACTCTTTGAGCGAGTCCCAATATCCTTCTAGGAACCCCCGAATTAGATGGAACTCCGTTCCAATATCCCGTTGAATTTTTGACCCCCAAATCTAAGTCTTGGTTTAAATGAACTAAATATACTTTAAAAAAGTATTTGAGGCAATCGCGACCAATCCACCGGCTTGCTTTCTCCACCAAGTCTTTGTGCGAGTCCCAATATCCTTCTATTAACCACCGGAATAGATGAAACTCCGTACCAATATCACGGTGAACTTTTGACCCCCAACTATAAAATTTTGGTTTAAATGAATTAAACTTATTTAGAAAATGTGTTTGAGGCAATCGCGACCAATCTACCGGATTGCTTTTTCCACCAACTTCTTAAGCGAGTCCTAATATCCTTCTAGGAACCCCCAGAATAGATGGAAGTCCGTTCCAATATCCCGATGAATATTTGACCCCTAAATCTCAAATTTTGGTTTAAATGAACTAAATTTACTTAGAAAATGTGTTTGAGGCAATCGCGACCAATCCACCTGAATGCTTTCTCCACCTACTCTTTAAGCGAGTCCCAATATCCTTCTAGGAACCCCCAGAATAGATGGAACTCCGTTCCAATATCCCAGGGAATTTTTTACCCCCAAATCTAAATTTTGGTTTAAATGAATTAAATTACTTAGAAAAAGTGTTTGAGGCAATCGCGACCAATCCACCGGATTGCTTTTTCCGCCTACTCCTTGAGCGAGTACCAATATCCTTCAAGCAACCCCCAGAATAGATGGAACTCCGTTCCAATATCCCGATGAATTTTTGACCCATAAATCTCAAAATTTGGTTTAAATGAACTAAATTTACTTGGAAAATGTGTTTGAGGCAATCGCGACCAATCCACCGGATTGCTTTCTCCACCAAGTCTTTGTGCGAGTCCCAATATCCTTCTATTAACCACCGATAAAGATGAAACTCCGTACCAATATCCCGGTGAACTTTTGACCCCCAACTCTAAAATCTTGGTTTAAATTAATTAAACTTATTTAGAAAATGTGTTTGAGGCAATCGCGACCAATCCACCGGATTGCTTTCTCCACCAAGTCTTTGTGCGAGTCCCAATATCCTTCTATTAACCACCGATAAAGATGAAACTCCGTACCAATATCACGGTGAACTTTTGACCCCCAACTCTAAAATCTTGGTTTAAATGAATTAAACTTATTTAGAAAATGTGTTTGAGGCAATCGCGACCAATCTACCGGATTGCTTTTTCCACCAACTTCTTAAGCGAGTCCCAATATCCTTATAGGAACCCCCAGAATAGATGGAAGTCCGTTCCAATATCCCGATGAATATTTGACCCCTAAATGTCAAATTTTGGTTTAAATGAACTAAATTTACTTAGAAAATGTGTTTGAGGAAATCGCGACCAATCCACCTGAATGCTTTCTCCACCTACTCTTTAAGCGAGTCCCAATATCCTTCTAGGAACCCCCAGAAAAGATGGAACTCCGTTCCAATATCTCAGGGAATTTTTTACCCCCAAATCTAAAATTTGGGTTTAAATGAACTAAATATACTTAGAAAAAGTGTTTGAGGCAATCGCGACCAATCCACCGGATTTCTTTTTCCGCCTACTCCTTGAGCGAGTCCCAATATCCTTCAAACAACCCCCAGAATAGATGGAACTCCGTTCTAATATCCCGATGAATTTTTGACCCCTAAATCTCATATTTTGGTTTAAATGAATTAAATTAACTTAGAAAATGTGTTTGAGGCAATCGCGACCAATCCACCGGATTGCTTTCTGCACCTACTCTTTTAGCCAGTCCCAATATCCTTCTAGCAACCCCCCAGAATAAATGGAACTCCGTTCCAATATCCCGATGAATTTTTTACCCCTAAATATCAAATTTTGGTTTAAATTAATTAAATTTATTTAGAAAATTTGTTTGAGGCAATCGCGACCAATCCACCAGATTGCTTTCTCCACCAACTCTTTGAGCGAGTCCCAATATCCTTCTAGGAACCCCCGAAATAGATGGAACTCCGTTCCAATATCCCGTTGAATTTTTGACCCCCCAAATCTAAATTTTGGTTTAAATGAACTAAATATACTTAGAAAAAGTGTTTGAGGCAATCGCGACCAATCTACCGAATTGCTTTCTCCACCAACTCCTTAAGCGAATCTCAATATCCTTCAAGCAACTTCCAGAATAGATGGAACTCTGTTTCAATATCCCGATGAATTTTGACCATTAAATCTCAAATTTTGGTTTAAAAGAACTAAATTTACTTAGAAAATGTGTTTGAAGCAATCGCGACCAATCCACCTGATTGCTTTCTCCGCCTACTCTTTGAGCGAGTCCCAACATCCTTCTAGGAACCCTCGGAATAGATGGAACTCTATTCCAATATCTCGATGAGTTTTTGACCCCCAAATCTCAAATTTTGGTTTAAATGAACTAAATTAACTTAGAAAATGGGTTTGAGGCAATCGCGACCAATCCACCGTATTGCTTTCTCCACCTACTCTTTTATCGAGTCCGAATATCCTTCTAGCAACCCCTCAGAATAAATGGAACTCCGTTCCAATATCCCGATGAATTTTTGACCCCTAAATCTCAAATTTTGGTTTAAATGAATAAAATTTACATAGAAAATTTGTTTGAAGCAATCGCGACCAATCCACCAGATTGCTTTCTCCACCAACTCTTTGAGCGAGTCCCAATATCCTTCTAGGAACCCCTGGAATAGATGGAACTCCGTTCCAATATCCCGATGAATTTTTGACCCCTAAATCTCAAATTTTGGTTTAAATGAACTAAATTTACTTAGAAAATGTGTTTGAGGCAATCGCGACCAATCCACCAGATTGCTTTCTTCACCAACTCTTTGAGTTAGTCCTAATATCCTTCTAGGAACCCCCGGAATAGATGGAACTACGTTCCAATATCCCGGTGAATTTTTGACCCCCAAATCTAAAACTTTGGTTTAAATGAACCAAATATACTTAGAAAAAGATTTTGAGGCAATCGCGACTAATCCACCGTATTGCTTTGTCCACGAACTCCTTGAGCGAGTCCCAATATCCTTCAAACAACCCCCCAGAATAGATGGAACTCTGTTCCAATATGCCGATGAATTTTTGACCCATAAATCTCAAATTTTGGTTTAAATGAACTAAAATTACTTAGAAAATGTGTTTGAGGCAATCGCGACCAATCCACCAGATTGCTTTCTCCACCAACTCTTTGAGCGAGTCCTAATATCCTTCTAGGAACCCCCGGAATAGATGGAACTCTGTTCCAATATCCCGGTGAATTTTTGACCCCCACATCTAAAATTTGGGTTTAAATGAACTAAATATACTTAGAAAAAGTGTTCGAGGCAATCGCGACCAATCCACCGGATTGCTTTTTCCGCCTACTCCTTGAGCGAGTCCTAATATCCTTCAAGCAACCCCAAGAATAGATGGAACTCTGTTCCAATATCCCGATAAATTTTTTACCCCTAAATCTCAAATTTTGGTTTAAATGAACTAAATTAACTTAGAAAATGTGTTTGAGGCAATCGCGACCAATCCACCGGATCGCTTTCTCCACCTACTCTTTTAGCGAGTCCCAATATCCTTCTAGTAACCCCCCAGAATAAATGGACCTCCGTTCCAATATCCCGATGAATTTTTTACCCCTAAATCTCAAATTTTGGTTTAAATGAATTAAATTTGTTTGGAAAATTTGTTTGAGGGAATCGCGACCAATCCACCAGATTGCTTTCTCCACCAACTCTTTGAGCGAGTCCCAATATCCTTCTAGGAACCCCCGAAATAGATGGAACTCCGTTCCTATATCCCGTTGAATTTTTGACCCCCAAATCTAAATCTTGGTTTAAATGAACTAAATATACTTAGAAAAAGTGTTTGAGGCAATCGCGACCAATCCACCGGATTGCTTTCTCCACCAAGTCTTTGTGCGAGTCCCAATATCCTTCTATTAACCACCGGAATAGATGAAACTCCGTACCAATATCACGGTGAACTTTTGACCCCCAACTCTAAAATCTTGGTTTAAATGAATTAAACTTATTTAGAAAATGTGTTTGAGGCAATCGCGACCAATCTACCAGATTGCTTTTTCCACCAACTTCTTAAGCGAGTCCCAATATCCTTCTAGGAACCCCCAGAATAGATGGAAGTCCGTTCCAATATCCCGATGAATATTTGACCCCTAAATCTCAAATTTTGGTTTAAATGAACTAAATTTACTTAGAAAATGTGTTTGAGGCAATCGCGACCAATCCACCTGAATGCTTTCTCCACCTACTCTTTAAGCGAGTCCCAAAATCCTTCTAGGAACCCCCAGAATAGATGGAACTCTGTTCTAATATCCCAGGGAATTTTTTACCCCCAAATCTAAATTTTGGTTTAAATGAATTAAATTTACTTAGAAAAGTGTTTGAGGCAATCGCGACCAATCCACCGGACTGCTTTTTCCGCCTACTGCTTGAGCGAGTACCAATATCCTTCAAGCAACCCCCAGAATAGATGGAACTCCGTTCCAATATCCCGATGAATTTTTGACCCATAAATCTCAAATTTTGGTTTAAATGAACTAAATTTACTTAGAAAATGTGTTTGAGGCAATCGCGACCAATCCACCGGATTGCTTTCTCCACCAAGTCTTTGTGCGAGTCCCAATATCCTTCTATTAACCACCGATAAAGATGAAACTCCGTACCAATATCCCGGTGAACTTTTGACCCCCAACTCTAAAATCTTGGTTTAAATTAATTAAACTTATTTAGAAAATGTGTTTGAGGGAATCGCGACCAATCCACCGCATTGCTTTTTTCACCAACTTCTTAAGCGAGTCCCAATATCCTTCTAGGAACCCCCGGAATAAATGGAACTCTGTTCCAATATCCCGATGAATTTTTGACCCCTAAATCTCAAATTTTGGTTTAAATGAACTAAATTTACTTAGAAAATGTGTTTGAGGCAATCGCGACCAATCCACCTGAATGCTTTCTCCACCTACTCTTTAAGCGAGTCCCAATATCCTTCTAGGAACCCCCAGAATAGATGGAACTCCGTTCCAATATCCCAGGGAATTTTTTACCCCCAAATCTAAATTTTGGTTTAAATGATCTAAATATACTTAGAAAAAGTGTTTGAGGCAATCGCGACCAATCCACCGAATTTCTTTTTCCGCCTACTCTTTTAGCGAGTCCCAATATCCTTCTAGCAACCCCCTAGAATAAATGGAACTCCGTTACAATATCCCAATGAATTTTTTACCCCTAAATCTCAAATTTTGGTTTAAATTAATTAAATTTATTTAGAAAATTTGTTTGAGGCAATCGCGACCAATCCACCAGATTGCTTTCTCCACCAACTCTTTGAGCGAGTCCCAATATCCTTCTAGGAACCCCCGAAATAGATGGAACTCCGTTCCAATATCCCGTTGAATTTTTGACCCCCAAATCTAAATTTTGGTTTAAATGAACTAAATATACTTAGAAAAAGTGTTTGAGGCAATCGCGACCAATCCACCGAATTGCTTTCTCCACCAACTCCTTAAGCGAATCTCAATATCCTTCAAGCAACTTCCAGAATAGATGGAACTCTGTTTCAATATGCCGATGAATTTTTGACCATTAAATCTCAAATTTTGGTTTAAAAGAACTAAATTTACTTAAAAAATGTGTTTGAGGCAATCGCGACCAATCCACCGGATTGCTTTCTCCGCCTACTCTTTGAGCGAGTCCCAATATCCTTCTAGGAACCCTCGGAATAGATGGAACTCTATTCCAATATCTCGATGAATTTTTGACCCCTAAATCTCAAATTTTGGTTTAAATGAACTAAATTAACTTAGAAAATGGGTTTGAGGCAATCGCGACCAATCCACCGGATTGCTTTCTCCACCTACTCTTTTAGCGAGTCCCAATATCCTTCTAGCAACCCCCCAGAATAAATGGAACTCCGTTCCAATATCCCGATGAATTTTTGACCCCTAAATCTCAAATTTTGGTTTAAATGAATAAAATTTACTTAGAAAAATTGTTTGAGGCAATCGCGACCAATCCACCAGATTGCTTTCTCCACCAACTCTTTGAGCGAGTCCCAATATCCTTTTAGGAACCCCCGGAAAAGATGGAACTCCGTTCCACTATCCCGATGAATTTTTGACCCCTAAATCTCAAATTTTGGTTTATCCTTCTAGGAACCCCCGGAATAGATGGAACTCCGTTCCAATATCCCGATGAATTTTTGACCCCTGTATCTCAAATTTTGGTTTAAAAGAATAAAATTTACTTAGAAAAATTGTTTGAGGCAATCGCGACCAATCCACCAGATTGCTTTCTCCACCAACTCTTTGAGCGAGTCCCAATATCCTTCTAGGAACCCCCGGAATAGATGGAACTCCGTTCCAATATCCCGGTGAATTTTTGACCCCCAAATCTAAAATTTGGGTTTAAATGAACTAAATATACTTAGAAAAAGTGTTTGAGGCAATCGCGACCAATCCACCGGATTGCTTTTTTCGCCTACTCCTTGAGCGAGTCCCAATATCCTTCAAGCAACCCCAAGAATAGATGGAACTCTGTTCCAATATCCCGATAAATTTTTTACCCCTAAATCTTAAATTTTGGTTTAAATGAACTAAATTAACTTAGAAAATGTGTTTGAGGCAATCGCGACCAATCCACCGGGTTGCTTTCTCCACCTACTCTTTTAGCGAGTCCCAATATCCTTCTAGCAACCCCCCAGAATAAATGGACCTCCGTTCCAATATCCCGATGAATTTTTTACCCCTAAATCTCAAATTTTGGTTTAAATGAATTAAATTTGTTTGGAAAATTTGTTTGAGGCAATCGCGACCAATCCACCAGATTTCTTTCTCCACCAACTCTTTGAGCGAGTCCCAATATCCTTCTAGGAACCCCCGAATTAGATGGAACTCCGTTCCAATATCCCGTTGAATTTTTGACCCCCAAATCTAAGTCTTGGTTTAAATGAACTAAATATACTTAGAAAAAGTGTTTGAGGCAATCGCGACCAATCCACCGGCTTGCTTTCTCCACCAAGTCTTTGTGCGAGTCCCAATATCCTTCTATTAACCACCGGAATAGATGAAACTCCGTACCAATATCACGGTGAACTTTTGACCCCCAACTCTAAAATCTTGGTTTAAATGAATTAAACTTATTTAGAAAATGTGTTTGAGGCAATCGCGACCAATCTACCGGATTGCTTTTTCCACCAACTTCTTAAGCGAGTCCTAATATCCTTCTAGGAACCCCCAGAATAGATGGAAGTCCGTTCCAATATCCCGATGAATATTTGACCCCTAAATCTCAAATTTTGGTTTAAATGAACTAAATTTACTTAGAAAATGTGTTTGAGGCAATCGCGACCAATCCACCTGAATGCTTTCTCCACCTACTCTTTAAGCGAGTCCCAATATCCTTCTAGGAACCCCCAGAATAGATGGAACTCCGTTCCAATATCCCAGGGAATTTTTTACCCCCAAATCTAAATTTTGGTTTAAATGAATTAAATTACTTAGAAAAAGTGTTTGAGGCAATCGCGACCAATCCACCGGATTGCTTTTTCCGCCTACTCCTTGAGCGAGTACCAATATCCTTCAAGCAACCCCTAGAATAGATGGAACTCCGTTCCAATATCCCGATGAATTTTTGACCCATAAATCTCAAAATTTGGTTTAAATGAACTAAATTTACTTGGAAAATGTGTTTGAGGCAATCGCGACCAATCCACCGGATTGCTTTCTCCACCAAGTCTTTGTGCGAGTCCCAATATCCTTCTATTGACCACCGATAAAGATGAAACTCCGTACCAATATCCCGGTGAACTTTTGACCCCCAACTCTAAAATCTTGGTTTAAATTAATTAAACTTATTTAGAAAATGTGTTTGAGGCAATCGCGACCAATCCACCGGATTGCTTTCTCCACCAAGTCTTTGTGCGAGTTCCAATATCCTTCTATTAACCACCGATAAAGATGAAACTCCGTACCAATCTCACGGTGAACTTTTGACCCCCAACTCTAAAATCTTGGTTTAAATGAATTAAACTTATTTAGAAAATGTGTTTGAGGCAATCGCGACCAATCTACCGGATTGCTTTTTCCACCAACTTCTTAAGCGAGTCCCAATATCCTTATAGGAACCCCCAGAATAGATGGAAGTCCGTTCCAATATCCCGATGAATATTTGACCCCTAAATCTCAAAATTTGGTTTAAATGAACTAAATTTACTTAGAAAATGTGTTTGAGGCAATCGCGACCAATCCACCTGAATGCTTTCTCCACCTACTCTTTAAGCGAGTCCCAATATCCTTCTAGGAACCCCCAGAAAAGATGGACCTCCGTTCCAATATCCCAGGGAATTTTTTACCCCCAAATCTAAATTTTGGTTTAAATGAATTAAATTTACTAAGAAAAAGTGTTTGAGGCAATCGCGACCAATCCACCGGATTGCTTTTTCCGCCTACTCCTTGAGCGAGTACCAATATCCTTCAAGCAACCCCCAGAATAGATGGAACTCCGTTCCAATATCCCGATGAATTTTTGACCCATAAATCTCAAATTTTGGTTTAAATTAACTAAATTTACTTAGAAAATGTGTTTGAGGCAATCGCGACCAATCCACCGGATTGCTTTCTCCACCAAGTCTTTGTGCGAGTCCCAATATCCTTCTATTGACCACCGATAAAGATGAAACTCCGTACCAATATCCCGGTGAACTTTTGACCCCCAACTCTAAAATCTTGGTTTAAATTAATTAAACTTATTTAGAAAATGTGTTTGAGGGAATCGCGACCAATCCACCGCATTGCTTTTTCCACCAACTTCTTAAGCGAGTCCCAATATCCTTCTAGGAACCCCCGGAATAGATGGAACTCCGTTCCAATATCCCGATGAATTTTTGACCCCTAAATCTCAAATTTTGGTTTAAATGAACTCAATTTACTTAGAAAATGTTTTTGAGGCAATCGCGAGCAATCCACCGGATTGCTTTCTCCGCCAAGTCTTTGAGCAAGTCCCAATATCCTTCTAGGAACCCCCAGAATAGATGGAACTCCGTTCCAATATCCCAGGGAATTTTTTACCCCCAAATCTAAATTTTGGTTTAAATGAATTAAATTTACTTAGAAAAAGTGTTTGAGGCAATCGCGACCAATCCACCGGATTGCTTCTTCCGCCTACTCCTTGAGCGAGTACCAATATCCTTCTAGCAACCCCCAGAATAGATGGAACTCCGTTCCAATATCCCGATGAATTTTTGACCCATAAATCTCAAATTTTGGTTTAAATGAACTAAATTTACTTAGAAAATGTGTTTGAGGCAATCACGACCAATCCACCGGATTGCTTTCTCCACCAAGTCTTTGTGCGAGTCCCAATATCCTTCTATTGACCACCGATAAAGATGAAACTCCGTACCAATATCCCGGTGAACTTTTGACCCCCAACTCTAAAATCTTGGTTTAAATTAATTAAACTTATTTAGAAAATGTGTTTGAGGGAATCGCGACCAATCCACCGCATTGCTTTTTCAACCAACTTCTTAAGTAGTCCCAATATCCTTCTAGGAACCCCCGGAATAGATGGAACTCCGTTCCAATATCCCGATGAATTTTTGACCCTTAAATCTCAAATTTTGGTTTAAATGAACTAAATTCACTTAGAAAATGTTTTTGAGGCAATCCCGAGCAATCCACCGGATTGCTTTCTCCACCAAGTCTTTGAGCAAGTCCCAATATCCTTCTAGGAACACCCAAAATAGATGGAACTCCGTTCCAATATCCTAGGGAATTTTTTACCCCCAAATCTAAATTTTGGTTTAAATGAATTAAATTGACTTAGAAAAAGTGTTTGAGGCAATCGCGACCAATCCACCGGATTGCTTTTTCCGCCTACTCCTTGAGCGAGTACCAATATCCTTCAAGCAACCCCCAGAATAGATGGAACTCCGTTCCAATATCCCGATGAATTTTTGACCCATAAATCTCAAATTTTGGTTTAAATGAACTAAATTTACTTAGAAAGTGTGTTTGAGGCAATCGCGACCAATCCACCGGATTGCTTTCTCCACCAAGTCTTTGTGCGAGTCCCAATATCCTTCTATTGACCACCGATAAAGATGAAACTCCGTACCAATATCCCGGTGAACTTTTGACCCCCAACTCTAAAATCTTGGTTTAAATTAATTAAACTTATTTAGAAAATGTGTTTGAGGGAATCGCGACCAATCCACCGCATTGCTTTTTCCACCAACTTCTTAAGCGAGTCCCAATATCCTTCTAGGAACCCCCGGAATAGATGGAACTCCGTTCCAATATCCCGATGAATTTTTGACCCCTAAATCTCAAATTTTGGTTTAAATGAATTAAATTTACTTAGAAAATGTGTGTGAGGCAATCGCGACCAATCCACCAGATTGGTTTCTTCACCAACTCTTTGAGAGAGTCCTAATATCCTTCTAGGAACCCCCGGAATAGATGGAACTACGTTTCAATATCCCCGTGAATTTTTGACCCCCAAATCTAAAATTTTGGTTTAAATGAACTAAATACACTTAGAAAAAGTGTTTGAGGCAATCGCGACCAATCCACCGGATTGCTTTGTCCACGAACTCCTTGAGCGAGTCCCAATATCCTTCAAACAACCCCCCATAATAGATGGAACTCTGTTCCAATATCTCGATGAATTTTTGACCCATAAATCTCAAATTTTGGTTTAAATGAACTAAATTTACTTAGAAAATGTGTTTGAGGCAATCGCGACCAATCCACGAGATTGCATTCTCCACCAACTCTTTGAGCGAGTCCTAATATCCTTCTAGGAACCCCCGGAATAGATGCAACTCCGTTCCAATATCCCGGCGAATTTTTGACCCCCAAATCTAAAATTTGGGTTTAAATGAACTAAATATACTTAGAAAAAGTGTTTGAGGCAATCGCGACCAATCCACCGGATTGCTTTTTCCGCCTACTCCTTAAGCGAGTCCCAATATCCTTCAAGCAACCCCCAGAACGGATGGAACTCCGTTCCAATATCCCGATGAATTTTTGACCCATAAATCTCAAATTTTGGTTTAAATGAACTAAATTTACATAGAAAATGTGTTTGAGGCAATCGCGACCAATCCACCGGATTGCTTTCCCTACCAACTCCTTTAGCGAACCCCAATATCCTTAAAGCAACCCCCAAAATAGATGGAACTCCGTTTCAATATCCCGATGAATTTTTGACCATTAATTCTCAAATTTTGGTTTAAAAGAACTAAATTTACTCAGGAAATGTGTTTGAGGCAATCGCGACCAATCCACCATATTGCTTTCTCCACCAACTCTTTGAGCGAGTCCAAATATCCTTCTAGGAACCCCCGGAATAGATGGAACTCTGTTCCAATATCCCGGTGAATTTTTGACCCCCAAATCTAAAATTTGGGTTTAAATGAACTAAATATACTTAGAAAAAGTGTTTGAGGCAATCGCGACCAATCCACCGGATTGCTTTTTCCGCCTACTCCTTGAGCGAGTCCCAATATCCTTCAAGCAACCCCCCGAATAGATGGAACTCCGTTCCAATATCCCGATGAATTTTTGACCCCTAAATCTCAAATTTTGGTTTAAATGAACTAAATTAACTTAGAAAACGTGTTTGAGGCAATCGCGACCAATCGACCGGATTGCTTTCTCCACCTACTCTTTTAGCGAGTCCCAATATCATTCTAGCAACCCCCCAGAATAAATGGAACTCCGTTCCAATATCCCGATGAATTTTTTACCCCTAAATCTCAAATTTTGGTTTAAATGAATTAAATTTTTTTAGAAAATTTGTTTGAGGCAATCGCGACCAATCCAACAGATTGCTTTCTCCACCAACTCTTTGAGCGAGTCCCAATATCCTTCTAGGAACCCCCGAAATAGATGGAACTCCGTTCCAATATCCCGTTGAATTTTTGACCCCCAAATCTAAAATTTGGTTTAAATGAACTAAATATACTTAGAAAAAGTGTTTGAGGCAGTCGCGACCAATCCACTGGATTGCTTTGTCCACCAACTCCTTGAGCGAGTCCCAATATTCTTCAAACAACCCCCCAGAATAGATGGAACTCTGTTCCAATATCCCGATGAATTCTTGACCCCTAAATATCAAATTTTGGTTTAAATGAACTAAATTTACTTTCGAAAATGTGTTTGAGGCAATCGCTACCAATCCACCAGATTGATTTCTCCACCAACTCTTTGAGCGAATCCCAATATCCTTCTAGGAACCCCCGGAATAGATGGAACTCCGTTCCAATATCCCGTTGAATTTTTGACCCCCAAATCTAAAATTTTGGTTTAAATGAACTAAATATACTTAGAAAAAATGTTTGAGGCAATCGCGACCAATCCACCGGATTGCTTTGTCCACCAACTCTTTGAGCGAGTCCCAATATCCTTCAAACAGCCCCCCAGAATAGATGGAACTCTGTTCTAATATCCCGATTAATTTTTGACCCATAAATCTCAAATTTTGGTTTAAATGAACTAAATTTACTTAGAAAAAGTGTTTGAGGCAATCGCGACCAATCCCCCGGATTGCTTTTTCCGCCTACTCCTTGAGCGAGTCCCAATACCCTTCAAGCAACCCCTAGAATAGATGGAAATCCGTTCCAATATCCCGTTGAATTTTTTACCCCCAAATCTAAATTTTGGTTTAAATGAACTACATATACTTAGAAGAAGTAATTGAGGCAATCGCGACCAATCCACCGTATTGCTTTCTCTACCAACTCCTTGAGCAAGTCCCAATATCCTTCAAGCAACCCCCAGAATAGATGGAACACCGTTTCAATATTTCGATGAATTTTTGACCATTAAATCTCAAATTTTGGTTTAAATGAACTAAATTTACTTAGAAAATTTGTTTGAGGCAATAGCGACCAATCCACCAGATTGCTTTCTCCACCAACTCTTTAAGCGAGTCCCAATATCCTTCTAGGAACCCCCGAAATAGATTGAACTCCGTTCCAATATCCCGTTGAATTTTTGACCCCCAAATCTAAATTTTGGTTTAAATGAACTAAATATACTAAGAAAAAGTGTTTGAGGCAATCGCGACCAATCCACCGGATTGCTTTCTTTACCAACTCCTTGAGCGAGTCCCAATATCCTTCTAGCAACCCCCGGAATAGATGGAACTCCGTTCCAATATCCCGATGAATTTTTGACCCCCAAATCTAAAATTTTGGTTTAAATGACCTAAATTTACTTAGAAAATGTGTTTGAGGTAATCGCGACCAATCCACCGAATTGCTTTCTCCACCAACTCTTTGAGCGAGTCGCAATATCCTTCTAGCAACCCCCAGAATAGATGGAACTCCGTTCCAATATTCCGATGAATTTTTGACCCCTCAATCTCAAATTTTGGTTTAAATGAACTAAATTTACTTAGAAAATGTGTTTGAGGCAATCGCGACCAATCCACCTGATTGCTTTCTCCACCTACTCTTTAAGCGAGACCCAATATCCTTCTAGCAACCCCCAGAATAGATGGAACTCCGTTCCAATATCCCAGGGAATTTTTTACCCCCAAATCTAAATTTTGGTTTAAATGAATTAAATTTACTTAGAAAAAGTGTTTGAGGCAATCGCGACCAATCCACCGTATTGCTTTCCCTACCAACTCCTTGAGCGAATCCCAATATCCTTAAAGCAACCCCCAGAATAGCTGGAACTCCGTTTCAATATCCCGATGAATTTTTGACCATTAAATCTCAAAATTTTGGTGTAAAAGAACTAAATTTACTCAGGAAATGTGTTTGAGGCAATCGCGACCAATCCACCATATTGCTTTCTCCACCAACTCTTTGAGCGAGTCCTAATATCCTTCTAGGAACCCCCGGAATAGATGGAACTCCGTTCCAATATCCCGGTGAATTTTTGACCCCCAAATCTAATATTTGGGTTTAAATGAACTAAATATACTTAGAAAAAGTGTTTGAGGCAATCGCGACCAATCCACCGGATTGCTTTTTCCGCCTACTCCTTGAGCGAGTCCCAATATCCTTCAAGCAACCCCCAGAATAGATGGAACTCCGTTCCAATATCCCGAAGAATTTTTGACCCCTAAATCTCAAATTTTGGTTTAAATGAACTAAATTAACTTAGAAAATGTGTTTGAGGCAATCGCGACCAATCCACCGGATTGCTTTCTCCACCTACTCTTTTAGCGAGTCCCAATATCCTTCTAGTAACCCCCCAGAATAAATGGAACTCCGTTCCAATATCCCGATGAATTTTTGACCCCTAAATCTCAAATTTTGGTTTAAATGAATTAAATTTACTTAGAAAATGTGTGTGAGGCAATCGCGACCAATCCACCAGATTGGTTTCTTCACCAACTCTTTGAGAGAGTCCTAATATCCTTCTAGGAACCCCCGGAATAGATGGAACTACGTTTCAATATCCCCGTGAATTTTTGACCCCCAAATCTAAAATTTTGGTTTAAATGAACTAAATACACTTAGAAAAAGTGTTTGAGGCAATCGCGACCAATCCACCGGATTGCTTTGTCCACGAACTCCTTGAGCGAGTCCCAATATCCTTCAAACAACCCCCCAGAATAGATGGAACTCTGTTCCAATATCTCGATGAATTTTTGACCCATAAATCTCAAATTTTGGTTTAAATGAACTAAATTTACTTAGAAAATGTGTTTGAGGCAATCGCGACCAATCCACGAGATTGCATTCTCCACCAACTCTTTGAGCGAGTCCTAATATCCTTCTAGGAACCCCCGGAATAGATGCAACTCCGTTCCAATATCCCGGCGAATTTTTGACCCCCAAATCTAAAATTTGGGTTTAAATGAACTAAATATACTTAGAAAAAGTGTTTGAGGCAATCGCGACCAATCCACCGGATTGCTTTTTCCGCCTACTCCTTAAGCGAGTCCCAATATCCTTCAAGCAACCCCCAGAACGGATGGAACTCCGTTCCAATATCCCGATGAATTTTTGACCCATAAATCTCAAATTTTGGTTTAAATGAACTAAATTTACATAGAAAATGTGTTTGAGGCAATCGCGACCAATCCACCGGATTGCTTTCCCTACCAACTCCTTTAGCGAACCCCAATATCCTTAAAGCAACCCCCAAAATAGATGGAACTCCGTTTCAATATCCCGATGAATTTTTGACCATTAATTCTCAAATTTTGGTTTAAAAGAACTAAATTTACTCAGGAAATGTGTTTGAGGCAATCGCGACCAATCCACCATATTGCTTTCTCCACCAACTCTTTGAGCGAGTCCAAATATCCTTCTAGGAACCCCCGGAATAGATGGAACTCTGTTCCAATATCCCGGTGAATTTTTGACCCCCAAATCTAAAATTTGGGTTTAAATGAACTAAATATACTTAGAAAAAGTGTTTGAGGCAATCGCGACCAATCCACCGGATTGCTTTTTCCGCCTACTCCTTGAGCGAGTCCCAATATCCTTCAAGCAACCCCCCGAATAGATGGAACTCCGTTCCAATATCCCGATGAATTTTTGACCCCTAAATCTCAAATTTTGGTTTAAATGAACTAAATTAACTTAGAAAACGTGTTTGAGGCAATCGCGACCAATCGACCGGATTGCTTTCTCCACCTACTCTTTTAGCGAGTCCCAATATCATTCTAGCAACCCCCCAGAATAAATGGAACTCCGTTCCAATATCCCGATGAATTTTTTACCCCTAAATCTCAAATTTTGGTTTAAATGAATTAAATTTTTTTAGAAAATTTGTTTGAGGCAATCGCGACCAATCCAACAGATTGCTTTCTCCACCAACTCTTTGAGCGAGTCCCAATATCCTTCTAGGAACCCCCGAAATAGATGGAACTCCGTTCCAATATCCCGTTGAATTTTTGACCCCCAAATCTAAAATTTGGTTTAAATGAACTAAATATACTTAGAAAAAGTGTTTGAGGCAGTCGCGACCAATCCACTGGATTGCTTTGTCCACCAACTCCTTGAGCGAGTCCCAATATTCTTCAAACAACCCCCCAGAATAGATGGAACTCTGTTCCAATATCCCGATGAATTCTTGACCCCTAAATATCAAATTTTGGTTTAAATGAACTAAATTTACTTTCGAAAATGTGTTTGAGGCAATCGCTACCAATCCACCAGATTGATTTCTCCACCAACTCTTTGAGCGAATCCCAATATCCTTCTAGGAACCCCCGGAATAGATGGAACTCCGTTCCAATATCCCGTTGAATTTTTGACCCCCAAATCTAAAATTTTGGTTTAAATGAACTAAATATACTTAGAAAAAATGTTTGAGGCAATCGCGACCAATCCACCGGATTGCTTTGTCCACCAACTCTTTGAGCGAGTCCCAATATCCTTCAAACAGCCCCCCAGAATAGATGGAACTCTGTTCTAATATCCCGATTAATTTTTGACCCATAAATCTCAAATTTTGGTTTAAATGAACTAAATTTACTTAGAAAAAGTGTTTGAGGCAATCGCGACCAATCCCCCGGATTGCTTTTTCCGCCTACTCCTTGAGCGAGTCCCAATACCCTTCAAGCAACCCCTAGAATAGATGGAAATCCGTTCCAATATCCCGTTGAATTTTTTACCCCCAAATCTAAATTTTGGTTTAAATGAACTACATATACTTAGAAGAAGTAATTGAGGCAATCGCGACCAATCCACCGTATTGCTTTCTCTACCAACTCCTTGAGCAAGTCCCAATATCCTTCAAGCAACCCCCAGAATAGATGGAACACCGTTTCAATATTTCGATGAATTTTTGACCATTAAATCTCAAATTTTGGTTTAAATGAACTAAATTTACTTAGAAAATTTGTTTGAGGCAATAGCGACCAATCCACCAGATTGCTTTCTCCACCAACTCTTTAAGCGAGTCCCAATATCCTTCTAGGAACCCCCGAAATAGATTGAACTCCGTTCCAATATCCCGTTGAATTTTTGACCCCCAAATCTAAATTTTGGTTTAAATGAACTAAATATACTAAGAAAAAGTGTTTGAGGCAATCGCGACCAATCCACCGGATTGCTTTCTTTACCAACTCCTTGAGCGAGTCCCAATATCCTTCTAGCAACCCCCGGAATAGATGGAACTCCGTTCCAATATCCCGATGAATTTTTGACCCCCAAATCTAAAATTTTGGTTTAAATGACCTAAATTTACTTAGAAAATGTGTTTGAGGTAATCGCGACCAATCCACCGAATTGCTTTCTCCACCAACTCTTTGAGCGAGTCGCAATATCCTTCTAGCAACCCCCAGAATAGATGGAACTCCGTTCCAATATTCCGATGAATTTTTGACCCCTCAATCTCAAATTTTGGTTTAAATGAACTAAATTTACTTAGAAAATGTGTTTGAGGCAATCGCGACCAATCCACCTGATTGCTTTCTCCACCTACTCTTTAAGCGAGACCCAATATCCTTCTAGCAACCCCCAGAATAGATGGAACTCCGTTCCAATATCCCAGGGAATTTTTTACCCCCAAATCTAAATTTTGGTTTAAATGAATTAAATTTACTTAGAAAAAGTGTTTGAGGCAATCGCGACCAATCCACCGTATTGCTTTCCCTACCAACTCCTTGAGCGAATCCCAATATCCTTAAAGCAACCCCCAGAATAGCTGGAACTCCGTTTCAATATCCCGATGAATTTTTGACCATTAAATCTCAAAATTTTGGTGTAAAAGAACTAAATTTACTCAGGAAATGTGTTTGAGGCAATCGCGACCAATCCACCATATTGCTTTCTCCACCAACTCTTTGAGCGAGTCCTAATATCCTTCTAGGAACCCCCGGAATAGATGGAACTCCGTTCCAATATCCCGGTGAATTTTTGACCCCCAAATCTAATATTTGGGTTTAAATGAACTAAATATACTTAGAAAAAGTGTTTGAGGCAATCGCGACCAATCCACCGGATTGCTTTTTCCGCCTACTCCTTGAGCGAGTCCCAATATCCTTCAAGCAACCCCCCGAATAGATGGAACTCCGTTCCAATATCCCGATGAATTTTTGACCCCTAAATCTCAAATTTTGGTTTAAATGAACTAAATTAACTTAGAAAACGTGTTTGAGGCAATCGCGACCAATCGACCGGATTGCTTTCTCCACCTACTCTTTTAGCGAGTCCCAATATCATTCTAGCAACCCCCCAGAATAAATGGAACTCCGTTCCAATATCCCGATGAATTTTTTACCCCTAAATCTCAAATTTTGGTTTAAATGAATTAAATTTTTTTAGAAAATTTGTTTGAGGCAATCGCGACCAATCCAACAGATTGCTTTCTCCACCAACTCTTTGAGCGAGTCCCAATATCCTTCTAGGAACCCCCGAAATAGATGGAACTCCGTTCCAATATCCCGTTGAATTTTTGACCCCCAAATCTAAAATTTGGTTTAAATGAACTAAATATACTTAGAAAAAGTGTTTGAGGCAGTCGCGACCAATCCACTGGATTGCTTTGTCCACCAACTCCTTGAGCGAGTCCCAATATTCTTCAAACAACCCCCCAGAATAGATGGAACTCTGTTCCAATATCCCGATGAATTCTTGACCCCTAAATATCAAATTTTGGTTTAAATGAACTAAATTTACTTTCGAAAATGTGTTTGAGGCAATCGCTACCAATCCACCAGATTGATTTCTCCACCAACTCTTTGAGCGAATCCCAATATCCTTCTAGGAACCCCCGGAATAGATGGAACTCCGTTCCAATATCCCGTTGAATTTTTGACCCCCAAATCTAAAATTTTGGTTTAAATGAACTAAATATACTTAGAAAAAATGTTTGAGGCAATCGCGACCAATCCACCGGATTGCTTTGTCCACCAACTCTTTGAGCGAGTCCCAATATCCTTCAAACAGCCCCCCAGAATAGATGGAACTCTGTTCTAATATCCCGATTAATTTTTGACCCATAAATCTCAAATTTTGGTTTAAATGAACTAAATTTACTTAGAAAAAGTGTTTGAGGCAATCGCGACCAATCCCCCGGATTGCTTTTTCCGCCTACTCCTTGAGCGAGTCCCAATACCCTTCAAGCAACCCCTAGAATAGATGGAAATCCGTTCCAATATCCCGTTGAATTTTTTACCCCCAAATCTAAATTTTGGTTTAAATGAACTACATATACTTAGAAGAAGTAATTGAGGCAATCGCGACCAATCCACCGTATTGCTTTCTCTACCAACTCCTTGAGCAAGTCCCAATATCCTTCAAGCAACCCCCAGAATAGATGGAACACCGTTTCAATATTTCGATGAATTTTTGACCATTAAATCTCAAATTTTGGTTTAAATGAACTAAATTTACTTAGAAAATTTGTTTGAGGCAATAGCGACCAATCCACCAGATTGCTTTCTCCACCAACTCTTTAAGCGAGTCCCAATATCCTTCTAGGAACCCCCGAAATAGATTGAACTCCGTTCCAATATCCCGTTGAATTTTTGACCCCCAAATCTAAATTTTGGTTTAAATGAACTAAATATACTAAGAAAAAGTGTTTGAGGCAATCGCGACCAATCCACCGGATTGCTTTCTTTACCAACTCCTTGAGCGAGTCCCAATATCCTTCTAGCAACCCCCGGAATAGATGGAACTCCGTTCCAATATCCCGATGAATTTTTGACCCCCAAATCTAAAATTTTGGTTTAAATGACCTAAATTTACTTAGAAAATGTGTTTGAGGTAATCGCGACCAATCCACCGAATTGCTTTCTCCACCAACTCTTTGAGCGAGTCGCAATATCCTTCTAGCAACCCCCAGAATAGATGGAACTCCGTTCCAATATTCCGATGAATTTTTGACCCCTCAATCTCAAATTTTGGTTTAAATGAACTAAATTTACTTAGAAAATGTGTTTGAGGCAATCGCGACCAATCCACCTGATTGCTTTCTCCACCTACTCTTTAAGCGAGACCCAATATCCTTCTAGCAACCCCCAGAATAGATGGAACTCCGTTCCAATATCCCAGGGAATTTTTTACCCCCAAATCTAAATTTTGGTTTAAATGAATTAAATTTACTTAGAAAAAGTGTTTGAGGCAATCGCGACCAATCCACCGTATTGCTTTCCCTACCAACTCCTTGAGCGAATCCCAATATCCTTAAAGCAACCCCCAGAATAGCTGGAACTCCGTTTCAATATCCCGATGAATTTTTGACCATTAAATCTCAAAATTTTGGTGTAAAAGAACTAAATTTACTCAGGAAATGTGTTTGAGGCAATCGCGACCAATCCACCATATTGCTTTCTCCACCAACTCTTTGAGCGAGTCCTAATATCCTTCTAGGAACCCCCGGAATAGATGGAACTCCGTTCCAATATCCCGGTGAATTTTTGACCCCCAAATCTAATATTTGGGTTTAAATGAACTAAATATACTTAGAAAAAGTGTTTGAGGCAATCGCGACCAATCCACCGGATTGCTTTTTCCGCCTACTCCTTGAGCGAGTCCCAATATCCTTCAAGCAACCCCCCGAATAGATGGAACTCCGTTCCAATATCCCGATGAATTTTTGACCCCTAAATCTCAAATTTTGGTTTAAATGAACTAAATTAACTTAGAAAACGTGTTTGAGGCAATCGCGACCAATCGACCGGATTGCTTTCTCCACCTACTCTTTTAGCGAGTCCCAATATCATTCTAGCAACCCCCCAGAATAAATGGAACTCCGTTCCAATATCCCGATGAATTTTTTACCCCTAAATCTCAAATTTTGGTTTAAATGAATTAAATTTTTTTAGAAAATTTGTTTGAGGCAATCGCGACCAATCCAACAGATTGCTTTCTCCACCAACTCTTTGAGCGAGTCCCAATATCCTTCTAGGAACCCCCGAAATAGATGGAACTCCGTTCCAATATCCCGTTGAATTTTTGACCCCCAAATCTAAAATTTGGTTTAAATGAACTAAATATACTTAGAAAAAGTGTTTGAGGCAGTCGCGACCAATCCACTGGATTGCTTTGTCCACCAACTCCTTGAGCGAGTCCCAATATTCTTCAAACAACCCCCCAGAATAGATGGAACTCTGTTCCAATATCCCGATGAATTCTTGACCCCTAAATATCAAATTTTGGTTTAAATGAACTAAATTTACTTTCGAAAATGTGTTTGAGGCAATCGCTACCAATCCACCAGATTGATTTCTCCACCAACTCTTTGAGCGAATCCCAATATCCTTCTAGGAACCCCCGGAATAGATGGAACTCCGTTCCAATATCCCGTTGAATTTTTGACCCCCAAATCTAAAATTTTGGTTTAAATGAACTAAATATACTTAGAAAAAATGTTTGAGGCAATCGCGACCAATCCACCGGATTGCTTTGTCCACCAACTCTTTGAGCGAGTCCCAATATCCTTCAAACAGCCCCCCAGAATAGATGGAACTCTGTTCTAATATCCCGATTAATTTTTGACCCATAAATCTCAAATTTTGGTTTAAATGAACTAAATTTACTTAGAAAAAGTGTTTGAGGCAATCGCGACCAATCCCCCGGATTGCTTTTTCCGCCTACTCCTTGAGCGAGTCCCAATACCCTTCAAGCAACCCCTAGAATAGATGGAAATCCGTTCCAATATCCCGTTGAATTTTTTACCCCCAAATCTAAATTTTGGTTTAAATGAACTACATATACTTAGAAGAAGTAATTGAGGCAATCGCGACCAATCCACCGTATTGCTTTCTCTACCAACTCCTTGAGCAAGTCCCAATATCCTTCAAGCAACCCCCAGAATAGATGGAACACCGTTTCAATATTTCGATGAATTTTTGACCATTAAATCTCAAATTTTGGTTTAAATGAACTAAATTTACTTAGAAAATTTGTTTGAGGCAATAGCGACCAATCCACCAGATTGCTTTCTCCACCAACTCTTTAAGCGAGTCCCAATATCCTTCTAGGAACCCCCGAAATAGATTGAACTCCGTTCCAATATCCCGTTGAATTTTTGACCCCCAAATCTAAATTTTGGTTTAAATGAACTAAATATACTAAGAAAAAGTGTTTGAGGCAATCGCGACCAATCCACCGGATTGCTTTCTTTACCAACTCCTTGAGCGAGTCCCAATATCCTTCTAGCAACCCCCGGAATAGATGGAACTCCGTTCCAATATCCCGATGAATTTTTGACCCCCAAATCTAAAATTTTGGTTTAAATGACCTAAATTTACTTAGAAAATGTGTTTGAGGTAATCGCGACCAATCCACCGAATTGCTTTCTCCACCAACTCTTTGAGCGAGTCGCAATATCCTTCTAGCAACCCCCAGAATAGATGGAACTCCGTTCCAATATTCCGATGAATTTTTGACCCCTCAATCTCAAATTTTGGTTTAAATGAACTAAATTTACTTAGAAAATGTGTTTGAGGCAATCGCGACCAATCCACCTGATTGCTTTCTCCACCTACTCTTTAAGCGAGACCCAATATCCTTCTAGCAACCCCCAGAATAGATGGAACTCCGTTCCAATATCCCAGGGAATTTTTTACCCCCAAATCTAAATTTTGGTTTAAATGAATTAAATTTACTTAGAAAAAGTGTTTGAGGCAATCGCGACCAATCCACCGTATTGCTTTCCCTACCAACTCCTTGAGCGAATCCCAATATCCTTAAAGCAACCCCCAGAATAGCTGGAACTCCGTTTCAATATCCCGATGAATTTTTGACCATTAAATCTCAAAATTTTGGTGTAAAAGAACTAAATTTACTCAGGAAATGTGTTTGAGGCAATCGCGACCAATCCACCATATTGCTTTCTCCACCAACTCTTTGAGCGAGTCCTAATATCCTTCTAGGAACCCCCGGAATAGATGGAACTCCGTTCCAATATCCCGGTGAATTTTTGACCCCCAAATCTAATATTTGGGTTTAAATGAACTAAATATACTTAGAAAAAGTGTTTGAGGCAATCGCGACCAATCCACCGGATTGCTTTTTCCGCCTACTCCTTGAGCGAGTCCCAATATCCTTCAAGCAACCCCCAGAATAGATGGAACTCCGTTCCAATATCCCGAAGAATTTTTGACCCCTAAATCTCAAATTTTGGTTTAAATGAACTAAATTAACTTAGAAAATGTGTTTGAGGCAATCGCGACCAATCCACCGGATTGCTTTCTCCACCTACTCTTTTAGCGAGTCCCAATATCATTCTAGCAACCCCCCAGAATAAATGGAACTCCGTTCCAATATCCCGATGAATTTTTTACCCCTAAATCTCAAATTTTGGTTTAAATGAATTAAATTTTTTTAGAAAATTTGTTTGAGGCAATCGCGACCAATCCAACAGATTGCTTTCTCCACCAACTCTTTGAGCGAGTCCCAATATCCTTCTAGGAACCCCCGAAATAGATGGAACTCCGTTCCAATATCCCGTTGAATTTTTGACCCCCAAATCTAAAATTTGGTTTAAATGAACTAAATATACTTAGAAAAAGTGTTTGAGGCAATCGCGACCAATCCACTGGATTGCTTTGTCCACCAACTCCTTGAGCGAGTCCCAATATTCTTCAAACAACCCCCCAGAATAGATGGAACTCTGTTCCAATATCCCGATGAATTCTTGACCCCTAAATATCAAATTTTGGTTTAAATGAACTAAATTTACTTTCGAAAATGTGTTTGAGGCAATCGCTACCAATCCACCAGATTGATTTCTCCACCAACTCTTTGAGCGAATCCCAATATCCTTCTAGGAACCCCCGGAATAGATGGAACTCCGTTCCAATATCCCGTTGAATTTTTGACCCCCAAATCTAAAATTTTGGTTTAAATGAACTAAATATACTTAGAAAAAATGTTTGAGGCAATCGCGACCAATCCACCGGATTGCTTTGTCCACCAACTCTTTGAGCGAGTCCCAATATCCTTCAAACAGCCCCCCAGAATAGATGGAACTCTGTTCTAATATCCCGATTAATTTTTGACCCATAAATCTCAAATTTTGGTTTAAATGAACTAAATTTACTTAGAAAAAGTGTTTGAGGCAATCGCGACCAATCCCCCGGATTGCTTTTTCCGCCTACTCCTTGAGCGAGTCCCAATACCCTTCAAGCAACCCCTAGAATAGATGGAAATCCGTTCCAATATCCCGTTGAATTTTTTACCCCCAAATCTAAATTTTGGTTTAAATGAACTACATATACTTAGAAGAAGTAATTGAGGCAATCGCGACCAATCCACCGTATTGCTTTCTCTACCAACTCCTTGAGCAAGTCCCAATATCCTTCAAGCAACCCCCAGAATAGATGGAACACCGTTTCAATATTTCGATGAATTTTTGACCATTAAATCTCAAATTTTGGTTTAAATGAACTAAATTTACTTAGAAAATTTGTTTGAGGCAATAGCGACCAATCCACCAGATTGCTTTCTCCACCAACTCTTTAAGCGAGTCCCA
The DNA here is from genome assembly GCA_035771175.1 of Paratinospora sagittata. Classification (NCBI taxonomy): domain Eukaryota; kingdom Viridiplantae; phylum Streptophyta; class Magnoliopsida; order Ranunculales; family Menispermaceae; genus Paratinospora; species Paratinospora sagittata. The sequence goes on from JAYMFD010003728.1 coordinate 25,033, forward strand.
ATATCCTTCTAGGAACCCCCGAAATAGATTGAACTCCGTTCCAATATCCCGTTGAATTTTTGACCCCCAAATCTAAATTTTGGTTTAAATGAACTAAATATACTAAGAAAAAGTGTTTGAGGCAATCGCGACCAATCCACCGGATTGCTTTCTTTACCAACTCCTTGAGCGAGTCCCAATATCCTTCTAGCAACCCCCGGAATAGATGGAACTCCGTTCCAATATCCCGATGAATTTTTGACCCCCAAATCTAAAATTTTGGTTTAAATGACCTAAATTTACTTAGAAAATGTGTTTGAGGTAATCGCGACCAATCCACCGAATTGCTTTCTCCACCAACTCTTTGAGCGAGTCGCAATATCCTTCTAGCAACCCCCAGAATAGATGGAACTCCGTTCCAATATTCCGATGAATTTTTGACCCCTCAATCTCAAATTTTGGTTTAAATGAACTAAATTTACTTAGAAAATGTGTTCGAGGCAATCGCGACCAATCCACCTGATTGCTTTCTCCACCTACTCTTTAAGCGAGACCCAATATCCTTCTAGCAACCCCCAGAATAGATGGAACTCCGTTCCAATATCCCAGGGAATTTTTTACCCCCAAATCTAAATTTTGGTTTAAATGAATTAAATTTACTTAGAAAAAGTGTTTGAGGCAATCGCGACCAATCCACCGTATTGCTTTCCCTACCAACTCCTTGAGCGAATCCCAATATCCTTAAAGCAACCCCCAGAATAGCTGGAACTCCGTTTCAATATCCCGATGAATTTTTGACCATTAAATCTCAAAATTTTGGTGTAAAAGAACTAAATTTACTCAGGAAATGTGTTTGAGGCAATCGCGACCAATCCACCATATTGCTTTCTCCACCAACTCTTTGAGCGAGTCCTAATATCCTTCTAGGAACCCCCGGAATAGATGGAACTCCGTTCCAATATCCCGGTGAATTTTTGACCCCCAAATCTAATATTTGGGTTTAAATGAACTAAATATACTTAGAAAAAGTGTTTGAGGCAATCGCGACCAATCCACCGGATTGCTTTTTCCGCCTACTCCTTGAGCGAGTCCCAATATCCTTCAAGCAACCCCCAGAATAGATGGAACTCCGTTCCAATATCCCGAAGAATTTTTGACCCCTAAATCTCAAATTTTGGTTTAAATGAACTAAATTAACTTAGAAAATGTGTTTGAGGCAATCGCGACCAATCCACCGGATTGCTTTCTCCACCTACTCTTTTAGCGAGTCCCAATATCCTTCTAGTAACCCCCCAGAATAAATGGAACTCCGTTCCAATATCCCGATGAATTTTTTACCCCTAAATCTCAAATTTTGGTTTAAATGAATTAAATTTATTTAGAAAATGTGTTTGAGGCAATCGCGACCAATCCAACAGATTGCTTTCTCCACCAACTCTTTGAGCGAGTCCCAATATCCTTATAGGAACCCCCGAAATAGATGGAACTCCGTTCCAATATCCCGGTGAATTTTTGACCCCCAAACCTAAATTTTGGTTTAAATGAGCCAAATATACTTAGAAAAAGTGTTTGAGGCAATCGCGACCAATCCACCGGATTGCTTTTTCCACCAACTTCTTAAGCGAGTCTCAATATCCTTCTAGGAACCCCCGGAATAGATGGAACTCCGTTCCAATATCCCGATGAATTTTTGACCTCTAAATCTCAAATTTTGGTTTAAATGAATTAAATTTACTTAGAAAATGTGTGTGAGGCAATCGCGACCAATCCACCAGATTGGTTTCTTCACCAACTCTTTGAGAGAGTCCTAATATCCTTCTAGGAACCCCCGGAATAGATGGAACTACGTTTCAATATCCCCGTGAATTTTTGACCCCCAAATCTAAAATTTTGGTTTAAATGAACTAAATACACTTAGAAAAAGTGTTTGAGGCAATCGCGACCAATCCACCGGATTGCTTTGTCCACGAACTCCTTGAGCGAGTCCCAATATCCTTCAAACAACCCCCCAGAATAGATGGAACTCTGTTCCAATATCTCGATGAATTTTTGACCCATAAATCTCAAATTTTGGTTTAAATGAACTAAATTTACTTAGAAAATGTGTTTGAGGCAATCGCGACCAATCCACGAGATTGCATTCTCCACCAACTCTTTGAGCGAGTCCTAATATCCTTCTAGGAACCCCCGGAATAGATGGAACTCCGTTCCAATATCCCGGCGAATTTTTGACCCCCCAAATCTAAAATTTGGGTTTAAATGAACTAAATATACTTAGAAAAAGTGTTTGAGGCAATCGCGACCAATCCACCGGATTGCTTTTTCCGCCTACTCCTTAAGCGAGTCCCAATATCCTTCAAGCAACCCCCAGAACGGATGGAACTCCGTTCCATTATCCCGATGAATTTTTGACCCATAAATCTCAAATTTTGGTTTAAATGAACTAAATTTACTTAGAAAATGTGTTTGAGGCAATCGCGACCAATCCACCGGATTGCTTTCCCTACCAACTCCTTTAGCGAACCCCAATATCCTTAAAGCAACCCCCAAAATAGATGGAACTCCGTTTCAATATCCCGATGAATTTTTGACCATTAATTCTCAAATTTTGGTTTAAAAGAACTAAATTTACTCAGGAAATGTGTTTGAGGCAATCGCGACCAATCCACCATATTGCTTTCTCCACCAACTCTTTGAGCGAGTCCAAATATCCTTCTAGGAACCCCCGGAATAGATGGAACTCTGTTCCAATATCCCGGTGAATTTTTGACCCCCAAATCTAAAATTTGGGTTTAAATGAACTAAATATACTTAGAAAAAGTGTTTGAGGCAATCGCGACCAATCCACCGGATTGCTTTTTCCGCCTACTCCTTGAGCGAGTCCCAATATCCTTCAAGCAACCCCCCGAATAGATGGAACTCCGTTCCAATATCCCGATGAATTTTTGACCCCTAAATCTCAAATTTTGGTTTAAATGAACTAAATTAACTTAGAAAACGTGTTTGAGGCAATCGCGACCAATCCACCGGATTGCTTTCTCCACCTACTCTTTTAGCGAGTCCCAATATCATTCTAGCAACCCCCCAGAATAAATGGAACTCCGTTCCAATATCCCGATGAATTTTTTACCCCTAAATCTCAAATTTTGGTTTAAATGAATTAAATTTTTTTAGAAAATTTGTTTGAGGCAATCGCGACCAATCCAACAGATTGCTTTCTCCACCAACTCTTTGAGCGAGTCCCAATATCCTTCTAGGAACCCCCGAAATAGATGGAACTCCGTTCCAATATCCCGTTGAATTTTTGACCCCCAAATCTAAAATTTGGTTTAAATGAACTAAATATACTTAGAAAAAGTGTTTGAGGCAGTCGCGACCAATCCACTGGATTGCTTTGTCCACCAACTCCTTGAGCGAGTCCCAATATTCTTCAAACAACCCCCCAGAATAGATGGAACTCTGTTCCAATATCCCGATGAATTCTTGACCCCTAAATATCAAATTTTGGTTTAAATGAACTAAATTTACTTTCGAAAATGTGTTTGAGGCAATCGCTACCAATCCACCAGATTGATTTCTCCACCAACTCTTTGAGCGAATCCCAATATCCTTCTAGGAACCCCCGGAATAGATGGAACTCCGTTCCAATATCCCGTTGAATTTTTGACCCCCAAATCTAAAATTTTGGTTTAAATGAACTAAATATACTTAGAAAAAATGTTTGAGGCAATCGCGACCAATCCACCGGATTGCTTTGTCCACCAACTCTTTGAGCGAGTCCCAATATCCTTCAAACAGCCCCCCAGAATAGATGGAACTCTGTTCTAATATCCCGATTAATTTTTGACCCATAAATCTCAAATTTTGGTTTAAATGAACTAAATTTACTTAGAAAAAGTGTTTGAGGCAATCGCGACCAATCCCCCGGATTGCTTTTTCCGCCTACTCCTTGAGCGAGTCCCAATACCCTTCAAGCAACCCCTAGAATAGATGGAAATTCGTTCCAATATCCCGTTGAATTTTTTACCCCCAAATCTAAATTTTGGTTTAAATGAACTACATATACTTAGAAGAAGTAATTGAGGCAATCGCGACCAATCCACCGTATTGCTTTCTCTACCAACTCCTTGAGCAAGTCCCAATATCCTTCAAGCAACCCCCAGAATAGATGGAACACCGTTTCAATATTTCGATGAATTTTTGACCATTAAATCTCAAATTTTGGTTTAAATGAACTAAATTTACTTAGAAAATTTGTTTGAGGCAATAGCGACCAATCCACCAGATTGCTTTCTCCACCAACTCTTTAAGCGAGTCCCAATATCCTTCTAGGAACCCCCGAAATAGATTGAACTCCGTTCCAATATCCCGTTGAATTTTTGACCCCCAAATCTAAATTTTGGTTTAAATGAACTAAATATACTAAGAAAAAGTGTTTGAGGCAATCGCGACCAATCCACCGGATTGCTTTCTTTACCAACTCCTTGAGCGAGTCCCAATATCCTTCTAGCAACCCCCGGAATAGATGGAACTCCGTTCCAATATCCCGATGAATTTTTGACCCCCAAATCTAAAATTTTGGTTTAAATGACCTAAATTTACTTAGAAAATGTGTTTGAGGTAATCGCGACCAATCCACCGAATTGCTTTCTCCACCAACTCTTTGAGCGAGTCGCAATATCCTTCTAGCAACCCCCAGAATAGATGGAACTCCGTTCCAATATTCCGATGAATTTTTGACCCCTCAATCTCAAATTTTGGTTTAAATGAACTAAATTTACTTAGAAAATGTGTTTGAGGCAATCGCGACCAATCCACCTGATTGCTTTCTCCACCTACTCTTTAAGCGAGACCCAATATCCTTCTAGCAACCCCCAGAATAGATGGAACTCCGTTCCAATATCCCAGGGAATTTTTTACCCCCAAATCTAAATTTTGGTTTAAATGAATTAAATTTACTTAGAAAAAGTGTTTGAGGCAATCGCGACCAATCCACCGTATTGCTTTCCCTACCAACTCCTTGAGCGAATCCCAATATCCTTAAAGCAACCCCCAGAATAGCTGGAACTCCGTTTCAATATCCCGATGAATTTTTGACCATTAAATCTCAAAATTTTGGTGTAAAAGAACTAAATTTACTCAGGAAATGTGTTTGAGGCAATCGCGACCAATCCACCATATTGCTTTCTCCACCAACTCTTTGAGCGAGTCCTAATATCCTTCTAGGAACCCCCGGAATAGATGGAACTCCGTTCCAATATCCCGGTGAATTTTTGACCCCCAAATCTAATATTTGGGTTTAAATGAACTAAATATACTTAGAAAAAGTGTTTGAGGCAATCGCGACCAATCCACCGGATTGCTTTTTCCGCCTACTCCTTGAGCGAGTCCCAATATCCTTCAAGCAACCCCCAGAATAGATGGAACTCCGTTCCAATATCCCGAAGAATTTTTGACCCCTAAATCTCAAATTTTGGTTTAAATGAACTAAATTAACTTAGAAAATGTGTTTGAGGCAATCGCGACCAATCCACCGGATTGCTTTCTCCACCTACTCTTTTAGCGAGTCCCAATATCATTCTAGCAACCCCCCAGAATAAATGGAACTCCGTTCCAATATCCCGATGAATTTTTTACCCCTAAATCTCAAATTTTGGTTTAAATGAATTAAATTTTTTTAGAAAATTTGTTTGAGGCAATCGCGACCAATCCAACAGATTGCTTTCTCCACCAACTCTTTGAGCGAGTCCCAATATCCTTCTAGGAACCCCCGAAATAGATGGAACTCCGTTCCAATATCCCGTTGAATTTTTGACCCCCAAATCTAAAATTTGGTTTAAATGAACTAAATATACTTAGAAAAAGTGTTTGAGGCAGTCGCGACCAATCCACTGGATTGCTTTGTCCACCAACTCCTTGAGCGAGTCCCAATATTCTTCAAACAACCCCCCAGAATAGATGGAACTCTGTTCCAATATCCCGATGAATTCTTGACCCCTAAATATCAAATTTTGGTTTAAATGAACTAAATTTACTTTCGAAAATGTGTTTGAGGCAATCGCTACCAATCCACCAGATTGATTTCTCCACCAACTCTTTGAGCGAATCCCAATATCCTTCTAGGAACCCCCGGAATAGATGGAACTCCGTTCCAATATCCCGTTGAATTTTTGACCCCCAAATCTAAAATTTTGGTTTAAATGAACTAAATATACTTAGAAAAAATGTTTGAGGCAATCGCGACCAATCCACCGGATTGCTTTGTCCACCAACTCTTTGAGCGAGTCCCAATATCCTTCAAACAGCCCCCCAGAATAGATGGAACTCTGTTCTAATATCCCGATTAATTTTTGACCCATAAATCTCAAATTTTGGTTTAAATGAACTAAATTTACTTAGAAAAAGTGTTTGAGGCAATCGCGACCAATCCCCCGGATTGCTTTTTCCGCCTACTCCTTGAGCGAGTCCCAATACCCTTCAAGCAACCCCCAGAATAGATGGAAATCCGTTCCAATATCCCGTTGAATTTTTTACCCCCAAATCTAAATTTTGGTTTAAATGAACTACATATACTTAGAAGAAGTAATTGAGGCAATCGCGACCAATCCACCGTATTGCTTTCTCTACCAACTCCTTGAGCAAGTCCCAATATCCTTCAAGCAACCCCCAGAATAGATGGAACACCGTTTCAATATTTCGATGAATTTTTGACCATTAAATCTCAAATTTTGGTTTAAATGAACTAAATTTACTTAGAAAATTTGTTTGAGGCAATAGCGACCAATCCACCAGATTGCTTTCTCCACCAACTCTTTAAGCGAGTCCCAATATCCTTCTAGGAACCCCCGAAATAGATTGAACTCCGTTCCAATATCCCGTTGAATTTTTGACCCCCAAATCTAAATTTTGGTTTAAATGAACTAAATATACTAAGAAAAAGTGTTTGAGGCAATCGCGACCAATCCACCGGATTGCTTTCTTTACCAACTCCTTGAGCGAGTCCCAATATCCTTCTAGCAACCCCCGGAATAGATGGAACTCCGTTCCAATATCCCGATGAATTTTTGACCCCCAAATCTAAAATTTTGGTTTAAATGACCTAAATTTACTTAGAAAATGTGTTTGAGGTAATCGCGACCAATCCACCGAATTGCTTTCTCCACCAACTCTTTGAGCGAGTCGCAATATCCTTCTAGCAACCCCCAGAATAGATGGAACTCCGTTCCAATATTCCGATGAATTTTTGACCCCTCAATCTCAAATTTTGGTTTAAATGAACTAAATTTACTTAGAAAATGTGTTTGAGGCAATCGCGACCAATCCACCTGATTGCTTTCTCCACCTACTCTTTAAGCGAGACCCAATATCCTTCTAGCAACCCCCAGAATAGATGGAACTCCGTTCCAATATCCCAGGGAATTTTTTACCCCCAAATCTAAATTTTGGTTTAAATGAATTAAATTTACTTAGAAAAAGTGTTTGAGGCAATCGCGACCAATCCACCGTATTGCTTTCCCTACCAACTCCTTGAGCGAATCCCAATATCCTTAAAGCAACCCCCAGAATAGCTGGAACTCCGTTTCAATATCCCGATGAATTTTTGACCATTAAATCTCAAAATTTTGGTGTAAAAGAACTAAATTTACTCAGGAAATGTGTTTGAGGCAATCGCGACCAATCCACCATATTGCTTTCTCCACCAACTCTTTGAGCGAGTCCTAATATCCTTCTAGGAACCCCCGGAATAGATGGAACTCCGTTCCAATATCCCGGTGAATTTTTGACCCCCAAATCTAATATTTGGGTTTAAATGAACTAAATATACTTAGAAAAAGTGTTTGAGGCAATCGCGACCAATCCACCGGATTGCTTTTTCCGCCTACTCCTTGAGCGAGTCCCAATATCCTTCAAGCAACCCCCAGAATAGATGGAACTCCGTTCCAATATCCCGAAGAATTTTAGACCCCTAAATCTCAAATTTTGGTTTAAATGAACTAAATTAACTTAGAAAATGTGTTTGAGGCGATCGCGACCAATCCACCGGATTGCTTTCTCCACCTACTCTTTTAGCGAGTCCCAATATCCTTCTAGTAACCCCCCAGAATAAATGGAACTCCGTTCCAATATCCCGATGAATTTTTTACCCCTAAATCTCAAATTTTGGTTTAAATGAATTAAATTTATTTAGGAAATTTGTTTGAGGCAATCGCGACCAATCCAACAGATTGCTTTCTCCACCAACTCTTTGAGCGAGTCCCAATATCCTTATAGGAACCCCCGAAATAGATGGAACTCCGTTCCAATATCCCGTTGAATTTTTGACCCCCAAATCTAAAATTTGGTTTAAATGAACTAAATATACTTAGAAAAAGTGTTTGAGGCAATCGCGACCAATCCACCGGATTGCCTTATTTACCAACTCCTTGAGCGAGTCCGAATATCCTTCAAGCAACCCCCATAATAGATGGAACTCCGTTTCAATATCCCGATGAATTTTTGACCCCCAAATCTAAAATTTTGGTTTAAATGACCTAAATTTACTTAGAAAATGTGTTTGAGGTAATCGCGACCAATCCACCGGATTGCTTTCTCCACGAACTCCTTGAGCGAGTCGCAATATCCTTCTAGCAACCCCCAGAATAGATGGAACTCCGTTCCAATATTCCGATGAATTTTTGACCCCTCAATCTCAAATTTTAGTTTAAATGAACTAAATTTACTTAGAAAATGTGTTTGAGGCAATCGCGACCAATCCACCAGATTGCTTTCTCCACGAACTCTTTGAGCGAGTCCCAATATCCTTCTAGGAACCCCCGGAATAGATGGAACTCCGTTCCAATATCCCGGTGAATTTTTGACCCCCAAACCTAAATTTTGGTTTAAATGAGCCAAATATACTTAGAAAAAGTGTTTGAGGCAATCGCGACCAATCCACCGGATTGCTTTTTCCACCAACTTCTTAAGCGAGTCTCAATATCCTTCTAGGAACCCCCGGAATAGATGGAACTCCGTTCCAATATCCCGATGAATTTTTGACCTCTAAATCTCAAATTTTGGTTTAAATGAATTAAATTTACTTAGAAAATGTGTGTGAGGCAATCGCGACCAATCCACCAGATTGGTTTCTTCACCAACTCTTTGAGAGAGTCCTAATATCCTTCTAGGAACCCCCGGAATAGATGGAACTACGTTTCAATATCCCCGTGAATTTTTGACCCCCAAATCTAAAATTTTGGTTTAAATGAACTAAATACACTTAGAAAAAGTGTTTGAGGCAATCGCGACCAATCCACCGGATTGCTTTGTCCACGAACTCCTTGAGCGTGTCCCAATATCCTTCAAACAACCCCCCAGAATAGATGGAACTCTGTTCCAATATCTCGATGAATTTTTGACCCATAAATCTCAAATTTTGGTTTAAATGAACTAAATTTACTTAGAAAATGTGTTTGAGGCAATCGCGACCAATCCACGAGATTGCATTCTCCACCAACTCTTTGAGCGAGTCCTAATATCCTTCTAGGAACCCCCGGAATAGATGGAACTCCGTTCCAATATCCCGGCGAATTTTTGACCCCCAAATCTAAAATTTGGGTTTAAATGAACTAAATATACTTAGAAAAAGTGTTTGAGGCAATCGCGACCAATCCACCGGATTGCTTTTTCCGCCTACTCCTTAAGCGAGTCCCAATATCCTTCAAGCAACCCCCAGAACGGATGGAACTCCGTTCCAATATCCCGATGAATTTTTGACCCATAAATCTCAAATTTTGGTTTAAATGAACTAAATTTACTTAGAAAATGTGTTTGAGGCAATCGCGACCAATCCACCGGATTGCTTTCCCTACCAACTCCTTTAGCGAACCCCAATATCCTTAAAGCAACCCCCAAAATAGATGGAACTCCGTTTCAATATCCCGATGAATTTTTGACCATTAATTCTCAAATTTTGGTTTAAAAGAACTAAATTTACTCAGGAAATGTGTTTGAGGCAATCGCGACCAATCCACCATATTGCTTTCTCCACCAACTCTTTGAGCGAGTCCAAATATCCTTCTAGGAACCCCCGGAATAGATGGAACTCTGTTCCAATATCCCGGTGAATTTTTGACCCCCAAATCTAAAATTTGGGTTTAAATGAAGTAAATATACTTAGAAAAAGTGTTTGAGGCAATCGCGACCAATCCACCGGATTGCTTTTTCCGCCTACTCCTTGAGCGAGTCCCAATATCCTTCAAGCAACCCCCCGAATAGATGGAACTCCGTTCCAATATCCCGATGAATTTTTGACCCCTAAATCTCAAATTTTGGTTTAAATGAACTAAATTAACTTAGAAAACGTGTTTGAGGCAATCGCGACCAATCCACCGGATTGCTTTCTCCACCTACTCTTTTAGCGAGTCCCAATATCATTCTAGCAACCCCCCAGAATAAATGGAACTCCGTTCCAATATCCCGATGAATTTTTTACCCCTAAATCTCAAATTTTGGTTTAAATGAATTAAATTTTTTTAGAAAATTTGTTTGAGGCAATCGCGACCAATCCAACAGATTGCTTTCTCCACCAACTCTTTGAGCGAGTCCCAATATCCTTCTAGGAACCCCAGAAATAGATGGAACTCCGTTCCAATATCCCGTTGAATTTTTGACCCCCAAATCTAAAATTTTGGTTTAAATGAACTAAATATACTTAGAAAAAATGTTTGAGGCAATCGCGACCAATCCACCGGATTGCTTTGTCCACCAACTCTTTGAGCGAGTCCCAATATCCTTCAAACAGCCCCCCAGAATAGATGGAACTCTGTTCTAATATCCCGATTAATTTTTGACCCATAAATCTCAAAATTTGGTTTAAATGAACTAAATTTACTTAGAAAAAGTGTTTGAGGCAATCGCGACCAATCCCCCGGATTGCTTTTTCCGCCTACTCCTTGAGCGAGTCCCAATACCCTTCAAGCAACCCCTAGAATAGATGGAAATCCGTTCCAATATCCCGTTGAATTTTTTACCCCCAAATCTAAATTTTGGTTTAAATGAACTACATATACTTAGAAGAAGTAATTGAGGCAATCGCGACCAATCCACCGTATTGCTTTCTCTACCAACTCCTTGAGCAAGTCCCAATATCCTTCAAGCAACCCCCAGAATAGATGGAACACCGTTTCAATATTTCGATGAATTTTTGACCATTAAATCTCAAATTTTGGTTTAAATGAACTAAATTTACTTAGAAAATTTGTTTGAGGCAATAGCGACCAATCCACCAGATTGCTTTCTCCACCAACTCTTTAAGCGAGTCCCAATATCCTTCTAGGAACCCCCGAAATAGATTGAACTCCGTTCCAATATCCCGTTGAATTTTTGACCCCCAAATCTAAATTTTGGTTTAAATGAACTAAATATACTAAGAAAAAGTGTTTGAGGCAATCGCGACCAATCCACCGGATTGCTTTCTTTACCAACTCCTTGAGCGAGTCCCAATATCCTTCTAGCAACCCCCGGAATAGATGGAACTCCGTTCCAATATCCCGATGAATTTTTGACCCCCAAATCTAAAATTTTGGTTTAAATGACCTAAATTTACTTAGAAAATGTGTTTGAGGTAATCGCGACCAATCCACCGAATTGCTTTCTCCACCAACTCTTTGAGCGAGTCGCAATATCCTTCTAGCAACCCCCAGAATAGATGGAACTCCGTTCCAATATTCCGATGAATTTTTGACCCCTCAATCTCAAATTTTGGTTTAAATGAACTAAATTTACTTAGAAAATGTGTTTGAGGCAATCGCGACCAATCCACCTGATTGCTTTCTCCACCTACTCTTTAAGCGAGACCCAATATCCTTCTAGCAACCCCCAGAATAGATGGAACTCCGTTCCAATATCCCAGGGAATTTTTTACCCCCAAATCTAAATTTTGGTTTAAATGAATTAAATTTACTTAGAAAAAGTGTTTGAGGCAATCGCGACCAATCCACCGTATTGCTTTCCCTACCAACTCCTTGAGCGAATCCCAATATCCTTAAAGCAACCCCCAGAATAGCTGGAACTCCGTTTCAATATCCCGATGAATTTTTGACCATTAAATCTCAAAATTTTGGTGTAAAAGAACTAAATTTACTCAGGAAATGTGTTTGAGGCAATCGCGACCAATCCACCATATTGCTTTCTCCACCAACTCTTTGAGCGAGTCCTAATATCCTTCTAGGAACCCCCGGAATAGATGGAACTCCGTTCCAATATCCCGGTGAATTTTTGACCCCCAAATCTAATATTTGGGTTTAAATGAACTAAATATACTTAGAAAAAGTGTTTGAGGCAATCGCGACCAATCCACCGGATTGCTTTTTCCGCCTACTCCTTGAGCGAGTCCCAATATCCTTCAAGCAACCCCCAGAATAGATGGAACTCCGTTCCAATATCCCGAAGAATTTTTGACCCCTAAATCTCAAATTTTGGTTTAAATGAACTAAATTAACTTAGAAAATGTGTTTGAGGCAATCGCGACCAATCCACCGGATTGCTTTCTCCACCTACTCTTTTAGCGAGTCCCAATATCCTTCTAGTAACCCCCCAGAATAAATGGAACTCCGTTCCAATATCCCGATGAATTTTTTACCCCTAAATCTCAAATTTTGGTTTAAATGAATTAAATTTATTTAGGAAATTTGTTTGAGGCAATCGCGACCAATCCAACAGATTGCTTTCTCCACCAACTCTTTGAGCGAGTCCCAATATCCTTATAGGAACCCCCGAAATAGATGGAACTCCGTTCCAATATCCCGTTGAATTTTTGACCCCCAAATCTAAAATTTGGTTTAAATGAACTAAATATACTTAGAAAAAGTGTTTGAGGCAATCGCGACCAATCCACCGGATTGCCTTATTTACCAACTCCTTGAGCGAGTCCGAATATCCTTCAAGCAACCCCCATAATAGATGGAACTCCGTTTCAATATCCCGATGAATTTTTGACCCCCAAATCTAAAATTTTGGTTTAAATGACCTAAATTTACTTAGAAAATGTGTTTGAGGTAATCGCGACCAATCCACCGAATTGCTTTCTCCACCAACTCTTTGAGCGAGTCGCAATATCCTTCTAGCAACCCCCAGAATAGATGGAACTCCGTTCCAATATTCCGATGAATTTTTGACCCCTCAATCTCAAATTTTAGTTTAAATGAACTAAATTTACTTAGAAAATGTGTTTGAGGCAATCGCGACCAATCCACCAGATTGCTTTCTCCACGAACTCTTTGAGCGAGTCCCAATATCCTTCTAGGAACCCCCGGAATAGATGGAACTCCGTTCCAATATCCCGGTGAATTTTTGACCCCCAAACCTAAATTTTGGTTTAAATGAGCCAAATATACTTAGAAAAAGTGTTTGAGGCAATCGCGACCAATCCACCGGATTGCTTTTTCCACCAACTTCTTAAGCGAGTCTCAATATCCTTCTAGGAACCCCCGGAATAGATGGAACTCCGTTCCAATATCCCGATGAATTTTTGACCTCTAAATCTCAAATTTTGGTTTAAATGAATTAAATTTACTTAGAAAATGTGTGTGAGGCAATCGCGACCAATCCACCAGATTGGTTTCTTCACCAACTCTTTGAGAGAGTCCTAATATCCTTCTAGGAACCCCCGGAATAGATGGAACTACGTTTCAATATCCCCGTGAATTTTTGACCCCCAAATCTAAAATTTTGGTTTAAATGAACTAAATACACTTAGAAAAAGTGTTTGAGGCAATCGCGACCAATCCACCGGATTGCTTTGTCCACGAACTCCTTGAGCGAGTCCCAATATCCTTCAAACAACCCCCCAGAATAGATGGAACTCTGTTCCAATATCTCGATGAATTTTTGACCCATAAATCTCAAATTTTGGTTTAAATGAACTAAATTTACTTAGAAAATGTGTTTGAGGCAATCGCGACCAATCCACCAGATTGCATTCTCCACCAACTCTTTGAGCGAGTCCTAATATCCTTCTAGGAACCCCCGGAATAGATGGAACTCCGTTCCAATATCCCGGCGAATTTTTGACCCCCAAATCTAAAATTTGGGTTTAAATGAACTAAATATACTTAGAAAAAGTGTTTGAGGCAATCGCGACCAATCCACCGGATTGCTTTTTCCGCCTACTCCTTAAGCGAGTCCCAATATCCTTCAAGCAACCCCCAGAATGGATGGAACTCCGTTCCAATATCCCGATAAATTTTTGACCCATAAATCTCAAATTTTGGTTTAAATGAACTAAATTTACTTAGAAAATGTGTTTGAGGCAATCGCGACCAATCCACCGGATTGCTTTCCCTACCAACTCCTTTAGCGAACCCCAATATCCTTAAAGCAACCCCCAAAATAGATGGAACTCCGTTTCAATATCCCGATGAATTTTTGACCATTAATTCTCAAATTTTGGTTTAAAAGAACTAAATTTACTCAGGAAATGTGTTTGAGGCAATCGCGACCAATCCACCATATTGCTTTCTCCACCAACTCTTTGAGCGAGTCCAAATATCCTTCTAGGAACCCCCGGAATAGATGGAACTCTGTTCCAATATCCCGGTGAATTTTTGACCCCCAAATCTAAAATTTGGGTTTAAATGAACTAAATATACTTAGAAAAAGTGTTTGAGGCAATCGCGACCAATCCACCGGATTGCTTTTTCCGCCTACTCCTTGAGCGAGTCCCAATATCCTTCAAGCAACCCCCCGAATAGATGGAACTCCGTTCCAATATCCCGATGAATTTTTGACCCCTAAATCTCAAATTTTGGTATAAATGAACTAAATTAACTTAGAAAACGTGTTTGAGGCAATCGCGACCAATCCACCGGATTGCTTTCTCCACCTACTCTTTTAGCGAGTCCCAATATCCTTCTAGCAACCCCCCAGAATAAACGGAACTCCGTTCCAATATCCCGATGAATTTTTTACCCCTAAATCTCAAATTTTGGTTTAAATGAATTAAATTTTTTTAGAAAATTTGTTTGAGGCAATCGCGACCAATCCAACAGATTGCTTTCTCCACCAACTCTTTGAGCGAGTCCCAATATCCTTCTAGGAACCCCCGAAATAGATGGAACTCCGTTCCAATATCCCATTGAATTTTTGACCCCCAAATCTAAAATTTGGTTTAAATGAACTAAATATACTTAGAAAAAGTGTTTGAGGCAATCGCGACCAATCCACCGGATTGCTTTGTCCACCAACTCCTTGAGCGAGTCCCAATATTCTTCAAACAACCCCCCAGAATAGATGGAACTCTGTTCCAATATCCCGATGAATTCTTGACCCCTAAATATCAAATTTTGGTTTAAATGAACTAAATTTACTTCGAAAATGTGTTTGAGGCAATCGCTACCAATCCACCAGATTGATTTCTCCACCAACTCTTTGAGCGAATCCCAATATCCTTCTAGGAACCCCCGGAATAGATGGAACTCCGTTCCAATATCCCGTTGAATTTTTGACCCCCAAATCTAAAATTTTGGTTTAAATGAACTAAATATACTTAGAAAAAATGTTTGAGGCAATCGCGACCAATCCACCGGATTGCTTTGTCCACCAACTCTTTGAGCGAGTCCCAATATCCTTCAAACAGCCCCCCAGAATAGATGGAACTCTGTTCTAATATCCCGATTAATTTTTGACACATAAATCTCAAATTTTGGTTTAAATGAACTAAATTTACTTAGAAAAAGTGTTTGAGGCAATCGCGACCAATCCCCCGGATTGCTTTTTCCGCCTACTCCTTGAGCGAGTCCCAATACCCTTCAAGCAACCCCCAGAATAGATGGAAATCCGTTCCAATATCCCGTTGAATTTTTTACCCCCAAATCTAAATTTTGGTTTAAATGAACTACATATACTTAGAAGAAGTAATTGAGGCAATCGCGACCAATCCACCGTATTGCTTTCTCTACCAACTCCTTGAGCAAGTCCCAATATCCTTCAAGCAACCCCCAGAATAGATGGAACACCGTTTCAATATTTCGATGAATTTTTGACCATTAAATCTCAAATTTTGGTTTAAATGAACTAAATTTACTTAGAAAATTTGTTTGAGGCAATAGCGACCAATCCACCAGATTGCTTTCTCCACCAACTCTTTAAGCGAGTCCCAATATCCTTCTAGGAACCCCCGAAATAGATTGAACTCCGTTCCAATATCCCGTTGAATTTTTGACCCCCAAATCTAAATTTTGGTTTAAATGAACTAAATATACTTAGAAAAAGTGTTTGAGGCAATCGCGACCAATCCACCGGATTGCTTTCTTTACCAACTCCTTGAGCGAGTCCCAATATCCTTCTAGCAACCCCCGGAATAGATGGAACTCCGTTCCAATATCCCGATGAATTTTTGACCCCCAAATCTAAAATTTTGGTTTAAATGACCTAAATTTACTTAGAAAATGTGTTTGAGGTAATCGCGACCAATCCACCGAATTGCTTTCTCCACCAACTCTTTGAGCGAGTCGCAATATCCTTCTAGCAACCCCAGAATAGATGGAACTCCGTTCCAATATTCCGATGAATTTTTGACCCCTCAATCTCAAATTTTGGTTTAAATGAACTAAATTTACTTAGAAAATGTGTTTGAGGCAATCGCGACCAATCCACCTGATTGCTTTCTCCACCTACTCTTTAAGCGAGACCCAATATCCTTCTAGCAACCCCCAGAATAGATGGAACTCCGTTCCAATATCCCAGGGAATTTTTTACCCCCAAATCTAAATTTTGGTTTAAATGAATTAAATTTACTTAGAAAAAGCGTTTGAGGCAATCGCGACCAATCCACCGTATTGCTTTCCCTACCAACTCCTTGAGCGAATCCCAATATCCTTAAAGCAACCCCCAGAATAGCTGGAACTCCGTTTTAATATCCCGATGAATTTTTGACCATTAAATCTCAAATTTTGGTGTAAAAGAACTAAATTTACTCAGGAAATGTGTTTGAGGCAATCGCGACCAATCCACCATATTGCTTTCTCCACCAACTCTTTGAGCGAGTCCTAATATCCTTCTAGGAACCCCCGGAATAGATGGAACTCCGTTCCAATATCCCGGTGAATTTTTGACCCCCAAATCTAATATTTGGGTTTAAATGAACTAAATATACTTAGAAAAAGTGTTTGAGGCAATCGCGACCAATCCACCGGATTGCTTTTTCCGCCTACTCCTTGAGCGAGTCCCAATATCCTTCAAGCAACCCCCAGAATAGATGGAACTCCGTTCCAATATCCCGAAGAATTTTTGACCCCTAAATCTCAAATTTTGGTTTAAATGAACTAAATTAACTTAGAAAATGTGTTTGAGGCAATCGCGACCAATCCACCGGATTGCTTTCTCCACCTACTCTTTTAGCGAGTCCCAATATCCTTCTAGTAACCCCCCAGAATAAATGGAACTCCGTTCCAATATCCCGATGAATTTTTTACCCCTAAATCTCAAATTTTGGTTTAAATGAATTAAATTTATTTAGGAAATTTGTTTGAGGCAATCGCGACCAATCCAACAGATTGCTTTCTCCACCAACTCTTTGAGCGAGTCCCAATATCCTTTTAGGAACCCCCGAAATAGATGGAACTCCGTTCCAATATCCCGTTGAATTTTTGACCCCCAAATCTAAAATTTGGTTTAAATGAACTAAATATACTTAGAAAAAGTGTTTGAGGCAATCGCGACCAATCCACCGGATTGCCTTATTTACCAACTACTTGAGCGAGTCCGAATATCCTTCAAGCAACCCCCATAATAGATGGAACTCCGTTTCAATATCCCGATGAATTTTTGACCCCCAAATCTAAAATTTTGGTTTAAATGACCTAAATTTACTTAGAAAATGTGTTTGAGGTAATCGCGACCAATCCACCGAATTGCTTTCTCCACCAACTCTTTGAGCGAGTCGCAATATCCTTCTAGCAACCCCCAGAATAGATGGAACACCGTTCCAATATTCCGATGAATTTTTGACCCCTCAATCTCAAATTTTGGTTTAAATGAACTAAATTTACTTAGAAAATGTGTTTGAGGCAATCGCGACCAATCCACCGGATTGCTTTCTCCACGAACTCTTTGAGCGAGTCCCAATATCCTTCTAGGAACCCCCGGAATAGATGGAACTCCGTTCCAATATCCCGGTGAATTTTTGACCCCCAAACCTAAATTTTGGTTTAAATGAGCTAAATATACTTAGAAAAAGTGTTTGAGGCAATCGCGACCAATCCACCGGATTGCTTTGTCCACCAACTCCTTTAGCGAGTCCCAATATCCTTCAAACAACCCCCCAGAATAGATGGACCTCTGTTCCAATATCCCGATGAATTTTTGACCCATAAATCTCTAATTTTGGTTTAAATGAATAAAATTTACTTAGAAAATGTGTTTGAGGCAATCGCGACCAATCCACCAGTTTGCTTTCTCTACCAACTCTTTGAGCGAGTCCTAATATCCTTCAAGGAACCCCTGGAATAGATGGAACTCCGTTCCAATATCCCGGTGAATTTTTGACCCCGAAATCTAAAATTTGGGTTTAAATGAACTAAATATACTTAGAAAAAGTGTTTGAGGCAATCGCGATCAATCCACCGGATTGCTTTCTTTACCAACTCCTTGAGCGAGTCCGAACATCCTTCTAGGAACCCCCGAAATAGATGGAACTCCGTTCCAATATCCCGTTGAATTTTTGACCCCCAAATCTAAAATTTTGGTTTAAATGAACTAAATATACTTAGAAAAAGTGTTTGAAGCAATCGCGACCAATCCACCGTATTGCTTTCTCCACGAACTCTTTGAGCGAGTCCTAATATCCTTCTAGGAACCCCCGGAATAGATGGAACTCCGTTCCAATATCCCGGTGAATTTTTGACCCCCAAACCTAAATTTTGGTTTAAATGAGCTAAATATACTTAGAAAAAGTGTTTGAGGCAATCGCGACCAATCCACCGGATTGCTTTGTCCACCAACTCCTTTAGCGAGTCCCAATATCCTTCAAACAACCCCCCAGAATAGATGGACCTCTGTTCCAATATCCCGATGAATTTTTGACCCATAAATCTAAAATCTTGGTTTAAATGAATTAAATTTATTTAGGAAATTTGTTTGAGGCAATCGCGACCAATCCAACAGATTGCTTTCTCCACGAACTCTTTGAGCGAGTCCCAATATCCTTCTAGGAACCCCCGGAATAGATGGAACTCCGTTCCAATATCCCGGTGAATTTTTGACCCCCAAACCTAAATTTTGGTTTAAATGAGCTAAATATACTTAGAAAATGTGTTTGAGGCAATCGCGACCAATCCAACAGATTGCTTTCTCCACCAACTCTTTGAGCGAGTCCCAATATCCTTATAGGAACCCCCGAAATAGATGGAACTCCGTTCCAATATCCCGTTGAATTTTTGACCCCCAAATCTAAAATTTGGTTTAAATGAACTAAATATACTAAGAAAAAGTGTTTGAGGCAATCGCGACCAATCCACCGGATTGCCTTATTTACCAACTCCTTGAGCGAGTCCGAATATCCTTCAAGCAACCCCCATAATAGATGGAACTCCGTTCCAATATTCCGATGAATTTTTGACCCCTCAATCTCAAATTTTAGTTTAAATGAACTAAATTAACTTAGAAAATGTGTTTGAGGCAATCGCGACCAATCCACCGGATTGCTTTCTCCACCTACTCTTTTAGCGAGTCCCAATATCCTTCTAGTAACCCCCCAGAATAAATGGAACTCCGTTCCAATATCCCGATGAATTTTTTACCCCTAAATCTCAAATTTTGGTTTAAATGAATTAAATTTATTTAGGAAATTTGTTTGAGGCAATCGCGACCAATCCAACAGATTGCTTTCTCCACCAACTCTTTGAGGCAGTCCCAATATCCTTATAGGAACCCCCGAAATAGATGGAACTCCGTTCCAATATCCCGGTGAATTTTTGACCCCCAAACCTAAATTTTGGTTTAAATGAGCTAAATATACTTAGAAGAAGTAATTGAGGCAATCGCGACCAATCCACCGTATTGCTTTCTCTACCAACTCCTTAAGCAAGTCCCAATATCCTTCAAGCAACCCCCAGAATAGATGGAACACCGTTTCAATATTTCGATGAATTTTTGACCATTAAATCTCAAATTTTGGTTTAAATGAACTAAATTTACTTAGAAAATTTGTTTGAGGCAATAGCGACCAATCCACCAGATTGCTTTCTCCACCAACTCTTTAAGCGAGTCCCAATATCCTTCTAGGAACCCCCGAAATAGATCGAACTCCGTTCCAATATCCCGTTGAATTTTTGACCCCTAAATCTCAAATTTTGGTTTAAATGACCTAAATTAACTTAGAAAATGTGTTTGAGGCAATCGCGACCAATCCACCTGATTGCTTTCTCCACCTACTCTTTAAGCGAGACCCAATATCCTTCTAGCAACCCCCAGAATAGATGGAACTCCGTTCCAATATCCCAGGGAATTTTTTACCCCCAAATCTAAATTTTGGTTTAAATGAATTAAATTTACTTAGAAAAAGTGTTTGAGGCAATCGCGACCAATCCACCGTATTGCTTTCCCTACCAACTCCTTGAGCGAATCCCAATATCCTTAAAGCAACCCCCAGAATAGCTGGAACTCCGTTTCAATATCCCGATGAATTTTTGACCATTAAATCTCAAATTTTGGTTTAAAAGAACTAAATTTACTCAGGAAATGTGTTTGAGGCAATCGCGACCAATCCACCATATTGCTTTCTCCACCAACTCTTTGAGCGAGTCCTAATATCCTTCTAGGAACCCCCGGAATAGATGGAACTCCGTTCCAATATCCCGGTGAATTTTTGACCCCCAAATCTAATATTTGGGTTTAAATGAACTAAATATACTTAGAAAAAGTGTTTGAGGCAATCGCGACCAATCCACCGGATTGCTTTTTCCGCCTACTCCTTGAGCGAGTCCCAATATCCTTCAAGCAACCCCCAAAATAGATGGAACTCCGTTCCAATATCCCGAAGAATTTTTGACCCCTAAATCTCAAATTTTGGTTTAAATGAACTAAATTAACTTAGAAAATGTGTTTGAGGCAATCGCGACCAATCCACCGGATTGCTTTCTCCACCTACTCTTTTAGCGAGTCCCAATATCCTTCTAGTAACCCCCCAGAATAAATGGAACTCCGTTCCA
>JAYMFD010003248.1:0-16214 GCA_035771175.1 Paratinospora sagittata
TGTACGGGATGCTGCAAGAGGCCCCACCACAACATGAAAAACATTGTTGGATGGATACTCTCCCCCTTTCCTAATTGTAACATGACGATGTCAAGCATCAACCAACTAATGCAACAAAGACACACTGCTAAAACATATAATATCAATAGCAGCAATACTTAACCCTGAAAGGTCACTATGTTGTATCAAATATTGGTAGTAGTAATGTAACTTTTTTAATTATAACAATAATATATTTATGTGGCCTTAGTACTAACTAGAAGCATTTGCGAAGGGTTATTAATGTTCTGCCTGTCAGCATTAAACAAGTTATATATTGTTTGGGTAAGACCATCATTCCTTTGGATTATTAAATACTTGAGCAACCACCTAAATACAATGCTTTAGATTTAGAGTCCATTATTCTGATCTTATTATAGGTTAACGTGATGAGATCACCAAGCTACTTAATCTATTATAATAAAATAAGATAAGATTAATTGACTATAGAATATCATTATCACTTGAACACTTGGGTAAAGGAAGTAGTTATACTCAAACTTCAGCTTTAAAAGACATCTTACCTCCCACTTCGTTGTACAGAAGTTCTCTGAACTTTTTAGTGGGTACAAATACATGTACCATCAACTATATTCATTATGTTTCTTTAGTGGGTTTTTCCATTCTCTTCTTTAACACA
The DNA here is from genome assembly GCA_035771175.1 of Paratinospora sagittata. Classification (NCBI taxonomy): domain Eukaryota; kingdom Viridiplantae; phylum Streptophyta; class Magnoliopsida; order Ranunculales; family Menispermaceae; genus Paratinospora; species Paratinospora sagittata. The sequence continues at coordinate 680 of JAYMFD010003248.1, forward strand.
TGCATCTACTAAGCCTGGCATGGGAGCAGGTATAAGTTGGAGGTAAAGAGGCCAAAGTCAAGTACAAATTAAAGAATTAAATCCATGATTGCCCAATTTATTTTGTTGGTAGAAAGGAGAAAAGGAAAAAATAAAATAAAAAATAAAAAAATAAAAAAAAGGAAAGAAGAAGAAAAAATTAATAATCAATATTTTTCATTTAGTATATCTTATCTCAATTTCAATTGCAAAATCATTATTTATATATATCCAAAATAGCTAATCTATATTCTACTACAATTTAGAAATAAAAATTCTACTTAAATAAAATAGTTACAAATTTTCTAAAATAAACAACTAAAATTTTATTGTATTTAAATGACTAAAATTTACATAATGATATCTACTAATTTGACCTTCGTAACTTAAACTCTCGTTACTTATGAAAGGGAAAGTGACATTGACCAACTATACTAGCAATCTCTTTATTAAGCTACGTCAAGATAAATTGTTTGAAATTGGATGTTCGGAGAGAATACCAATTTCAAAAATAGTACAAACATTAATATTTAAAAATAAAAGTCTTTATAAAATAATCTAAACTAATGTATAATCTAACTTATTAAAGTCAATTTTGATCCACTCCGTCGTAAGATATTGTTTCTCCTACGATTTTTAAGTTGGGCCATCAGACCTGTAAATATTTACGTAAAACGTGCTATAAAGATAAATTTAGAGGGTTTTGCTTTTTTCTATTAAGAAAAAATCTCTTGTTAAGGTAAAAAAGTAAAATTTTTCGCATGTCTTTACTTGAAAGAATACATAGTCGATGTAAAACTAATATTTAGCGTTGAGCTCACCAACACAATTTATTCTTTTAATGATTTTAATATTTTTTTAAAATATATACCAAAAAATAAAAAAATAAAAAAAATAAAATAAAAACGTAGTACTCACTCGGCCCCTCCGTAGTCCGTATACAGTCAATAACGCTCCTATGCTCACGGTCGCCTGTAGTACGTATTGAGAACCGATGAGTTGGTGACACACTGGCTTTCATAAAAAAAAAATAAAAAAGTTGGTAACACTCACGTCCGTACTTACTTCTTATAGGCTTACTTACGTTTCGTCCCAACACTCAACGCTCTCTCTCTATCTCTCCAATTGTTCCACTCCACTCGATATGGATACGCTCCGGCCTTCGCCTTCTCTTCCAAAGCGTCCTTGTTGCAGCAGGGTCTCCGGACCAGACCAAAACCCGATGGATGGTTTATTAGAAACATTTCTAGGGTTCGCAGCCGATTCCTCCGCCGCGTCTCTCGACCTCTCTCTCGAGCGCCTTCTCGATTCTAGGGCTTCCGATTCTGATCAGAATCTTCTCATTCAGAACGCCCTCTCTCTCGGATCGCTTCTCCTTCAAGCCGCCATGAAATCGCAGAGAAAACGCTTCACCAAACATAACTCCCTCGCTTGGCTTCTTCCTTCCGACCTCACCATCAAAGTACCGTTGATTTTGTTTTCTTTTATTGGTTGTATGATTCGGTTATTCGTGATTCGAGATTTATGTTCGAATTTGTTTGTTAATTCACACATTTGTGTTTGAAATTTTTGTTTGGCGTGATTTCTCGTTTTTTATTGGATCGAATTGTGGTGGAATTATGTGCATAGATTGAATTGAATTGATTGAGGTTGCATAGCATAAGCTGTAGCGGTTTTTCCATTTTTTTTTTTTTAATATATTTATAAACAAGTAAAGAAGGATCTTGTATTTGATAATTCTGTTTTTGGATGAAACAGATGCCAATGTAGCTCAAATAGCTTAGTTGCTGCAGCTTTTTCATGTACTACGCATGTCGTTTCCATGTATCGATATTTGGGGAAAACAGTGACTTCTTCTGCATTTGTCATCAATTGTTGTTGTTTTTTTTTCTTTAAATTTGTTTTGGCAAGAGGACACATTAATTAGTTTTCATTTGTTTTTTCATGTATACATCATTATGGAAATCTTATTTGTGTTATCTGAACCTTCACGGCTATGTTTTAATTGCAGCACATTGTAGTTACCTTGTGCTAGTTTCTAATTTACGATTCATCGTTGTTTTGTGGCGTGAAGGTATTCTCCATGCTTGATACACAGAGCCTTTGCCATGCGGCAGCTACTTGTTCAATGTTCCAGAAGTGTGCCATGGATTCACTATGCTACGCCAATATTGACTTAACATCAGTAGTCCCTAAAGTCAATAACGCAATTGTAAATACAATGGTCCAACGTGCAGGAAAGAACCTCCGGTAAGAATCCCTCTTTCAAGTGTTCATTTCTCTAGGGGCTGGCTTGAAGTATTCTCTTTGAGGAATACTTGTTGTTTTTGAGATTGGGTTGCGTTGAATGTCTGCATTATACATAATCAGGAACATTGTTGCTAGTTCAGACTTCAGAATGTGATTAGATATAACATCATGAACTTTTGATGTACAGAATATTACCATTGCAGTTACAACAACATGCATCTGTTATTCAATTTTTCTTTTTTTCTCTAATTCACAGTTAAATTAGGATATTTATACAATCAATGCTTTTGAAATCATTGGTAAAACAATGCATGAATCTATGGATTGGATTGGACCTTTATATTACAAGTTATGTGTTTTGCATTTTGTATTATTTTATATTCTTCTTGTAAGGGGTAAGAAGTGTTGGTCTCAAATAATTGAATAAGCGTCTTTGCAAAATTACTCACACACACACATATAACATAGGAATAACAGACTTTTGTTGTGCCATTATATCTACATAGGTGACTAGATATCTGACTATGCTGGAGGGAAATTTGTTTTGAGATGATAATGACACCAATAATGCTTTAAAGAGCTGAATGTTGAGTTTTGGACTTGAGAAAAAGCAGATGTTAGAGTGAAGTAGACAAGTGGCAGAAATAAAAAAAGGTTTATCAGAGGAGAGGAAGAAAAAATTCGAAGGCACAAATTCTAATTTGGAATTATCTAGAAGATGGTGGAGCTAGTTGTGACCTTTTATAGGTCACCTTATTAATGAAGTTGTGCGACCAAGGAGTTGGTCAAGAAGAAAGTCAAAGAGTTGGTTCTTTCACCAATAAGTATTAAGTGGCCGTAGTTTTCCTAGATAAAATAAATAGTAGTCATAGCTATTTTAGTTAGGGGTGACTGGGTGAAAGCAACCCGACCAAACCAGACCATTTCGGGTTTGGTGGGGTTGGGTTGGTCGGGTTTCGGATTTGCTTAAAATCCAGTCAAGTGACCCGACCCGACCCGATATATATATATATATATATATATATATATAGGTTAATATATATATATATATTAACCTATATAATCTTAAAATCCTAACCTATATAATCCTAATCTATATGTAACAAGTATCTAATATTAACCTATATGCTAAAATCTACTATATAATTCTAAATACAACAAACTTCTATCTAAATCCTATTTCTACTTTATAACCTAAACTTAATTTATCAAAACAATTAAGTTTAGTAAGGGTTTCCTCATTGAGGACCCCAAGCACTCATGCTCCAAAATTAGCGCTCAAATGCAAATGTTGAGTGTGTGAATAATAGGGTTGGGAACCCTTTTTATAGGAGAAGAGTTCAACCTCTCCCCTTTCAAAAGCAATGTGGGACTAAAAAAAAAAGAAAGAGAACAAAACTTCCATCTAATTAATAGAGAGAAATTTTCATCTCCATGCACCTATATACCCACAAATGTTGTGAGACTAAAAGAGGGGAAAGAAGGGGGTTCTATATACATTACACATGGACATGACATAGAAATAAAGGTGATTATGATTTATGTACAAAAACTTAGCAAAATTTAACCTAAATATATAGTATATCCATTCAAGTTTTTGGGTTGATTCGAAGTACATAACCTAAATGTTATGTGCTAAATATATCTTCAAGAATCTTAATTGATAATTTATAATCTATTCTATGCATAGACTATATCATATATAGTTGATTTTGTTATTTATTTATTTTTTGGATAAACTTTGTTTTCCAATTATATGTAAATCCAAATTTGATAATTTGATATCAATTGAAAAATCATAAAATTGTTGTAAGAGGTGCATCTAATTATAAGATAAATAGTATTTGTTTAATTTTTTTTTTCTAAAAAATGTATTAGTTACTTTGATAATCATGTACTGGACCATTGGGTTATGAATAATGAACACTTAACTATATGAAATTGACTGATTAAAAGTTTCGTTTACTTTTGAAATGAATAAATTATTTGCTACAATTAAACCATATTATAATTAAAATGGGTTGAGTATATATTGTCATTTAAAAATTAATTTACAAAACTAAAATGCTCATTAGTTAACTTGATCCTTATTCTTATAATAATAATAATAATAATAATAATAATAATAATAATAATAATTTGACCCTATAGTTGACTATATAAGTAAAAGATATTTAATAAATCTCATACAACTCATTGGATTGAGTGGATTAATTGTTTTTTCATATGGAAGAAGATTATTAAATGTTGATAATAAAATTAAAACATTGAAATTATTATATCATCTCTAGTTATATCTTTATAATTATATCATACTGGCATATATATGTGTGTGTGTGTAAGGAATTTTTTAAGGATTCAAGTTTAAACATGAAAATATATCCTATAATTGGTGATGGGAACTTATTACTTATGAATCCTTTTATTTTTCATATCTTAATTATTATAACATTAGAAATTAGAAATTAGAAATTATTATTAGATCATACTAGTATGTAGTCTAATTTGTATAGACTATTTTCTTTTATGAAAATAAGTTAATTTTAATACATATTATACCCAACTTTTATTATATATATTATGTGAATGCAAGTATAGACTCATTTTTTATAAGAATATTCTCTTAAATGCACCAACTATGGTTAGACCCCTACATTAACTACAAAAATAAAGATGTCTAATAAATCACATATAAATTGGTATCATTGAGTTGATTTATTGATTTTATATTGTATTCAATTTATTATATATTGATAATAAAGAAAAAAAAATTGTTGATTATATAAAATGTAGACTTAGTCAACAACTTTTGATCTTGAAAGAAAATAAGTTTTGAGCTTAAACTTTTTTAGCAATTGTTGTATGTACATTAGTATGAATTATGTATTTTCCATAGTTGTATAAAACAATGATCTGTAGCAAAGTTGACATGAGAATTGATACTTTTGTCATATATTTTTTTGTGTTGGGCTCATTAAAAATTTAAAATAGAAAATGGAGTGTGGAAATGGCATGGACAATATCAAAATGAGCAAAAACCAAAAAGGGGGTTTCCTTCCCTTTTTTTAATCCCACATTGGATGGGTAGAAGAGTGAAGGGGGGCTCTAGCCTCTAAAAACCCCCTTCCCCCCTTCCCTCTATTGCACATCAACTTCATTCTCTTGCATGGTTGGCATAGGGAATGATTGTCCTACTGTACATGTGTTGGAGAACTAAAAAGTATATGTTTAATTAAAAGTTTATTTGGGTTTGAATAAATTTAAGCAAACCCGACCAATATAATTTAGAGCTTTTGAGTCATATATGTGTATTGCACAAATGTTTAGAGCTTTTGGTGCAAATGTTATTACTTGGTAATGGGTAGTCTTAACATTATACACCTATTCTTTTAAGTTTTACCCTAGTAGATCAGTTATGAGTGTAAGGAAGAGATTCAAAAGAGGAATTTGTTTTTTTTTTTTTCTGTTTTCTTTAATCCCACATCGATTGGGAAAGCAAGAGGGAAGAGGGTGTTAGCTATAAAATGTTCCTCCCAATTCTTCTCATCTTCTAAATCCCACATCGGTGGGGAAAGTAATTGGAGGAGGGCGCTTGGTTATAAATGCCCTCCTCTTTCAACGTTTCTTTTGTCTCAAATTTCCCTTCCACATCTTTTACAAGTTGTGAAGGAGGAAATCTCTCCTATGAGAGAATCTTCTGGGCATAAAAAAAATGAAAAAGTTTTTATTGGGTTGGTTTTCAGGCAGACCCAACAGGCTCGACTTACCCGACCCGATGTAGTATCGAGCGGGTTAACTGAATTTTTTTTTAAGGTCGGGTCGGATTCGGGTGTAATTTTACATCACCCGAAAATGTCGGGTCAGGCCTGAATTTGTTTAATAAACCTACCCGCCCGACATGATTTCAGCCCTAATTTTAGTGTTCCTATGGAGTTCTTAGATTTTCTATAGAATAGTTAGAGTTCCTAGACGTTGTTAGATTTCCTAGAGTCTTAAAGCTTGTATTTTCCAAGAATCATTGATGATTCTTAATCTTCTGTGTTGCAAGAGTTTATAAATAGGATTGTAATTTTCTTTTGTAGCATTGAAAGTTACAGATTTGAGTCTTTTCTCCTTTGGGTTTGTGTGATATAATCCAACCATAGGTGTGTGATGCCAAAGACTTCTGGGAGTGATTCCTAGACCTATCTCATTTTGCTACTCTAACCGTTTACCTCTACTTTCCATAACCATTCCCAACACAAAACTACCAATCTTGTATTTTCTTTCAACCCAATCCCCCCTTGTCCTACATCATATAGTGGCAGATGGAGACACTGTTTTGAGATGCATCAGTGGTTTAAGATTTTTCATTTTTTTGTAATTGTATATTTTGTTTAGTTTATATGAACATGAAAGCATAGCTTAGAACACACCTTACACTAGAATACTGTGTAAAACTTAACGCTGCTCATGATCCACATTCATGTTGGTGTATTTTCAAATTCCCTGTTTTTGGGAAAACGCATTCTTTTGGAAGTTTCTTTTTTGATAGCGTGCACTACCTTGGAGACAAAATCTCTTTGAATATATCTTATTCACGTGATCAATAGATCTTACCTCATTTCTAAATTCAGGTCACTGAAGCTTGGTATATTGCCTGCTCCTGATGCTTCACCGGGACCTTCTTGCCCTATGGTTTATACATTTAGGAATTCTGTGGAGGCTGGCTTTTCATGGAATGATAGGAGATCTAGGCAAGGAAAGGAGTCCTATGTTCTGACAAGGTCCTGTTTAACATCATTAAGTGTTGATGACGGTTCTGTTGGGTATGTTTAACGTTCAAGAGACTTTATTACTCTTTATTTGGCTGAGCATCTAATTTGTTTAATATAAGTTTCTCTGTTTTCTTCTTCCTTTTTCTTAATTGTTGTTAGGGCTCTCTTGAGGAGGTTGTGCCTTTATAACATTGACAGAATGGACAGTGCTGCACTTTGTGCAGCTTTATCTGCCTGCCCATCTCTCCTTGATCTGGAGATTGTTGGCCTGTAAGTCTCATTTTCTACTGATGTTTGCATCTATTAATCTTGGTTGGTTTGACTGTCTTGAAGACATTTATAGTGGATGTGCATATGCAGTGGATTACCTTATTACATGGCCATCTTCCTATGTCAGACATTCACTTTTTGGTGCATGCATAAACATGACATATGATAGAGTAAGTACTTTTTGGTTAGTTGAGAACCTGCTTTTGTTAATGTATGTTTTGTATTCTCTTAAATATCTAATTGCAAATTTCTTATTCCAAAAGAGAATCTAATTTCAAATTGTTGGGTACATATCTATTATTAATTATCTCATAGCTATATTCTGTAAGTGTAGTTCATTTGAGAATAAGAGAAAAACGATACAAATATGCATTTCTTGATCCAAATATGCATTTCTTGATCCAAATATGCATTAACATCCTAGTCAAGATGTTACCTTTTCATACAGGCCTGATGGAAATCTTTTACTTATCTGTTCACATTCTAAGTCACCCTTTTCCCACCTTGGTTTTTGTCTAGTGCGTGAACTAAAAAAAGTCAGATACTCAGGTATTAGTAGCAGTACAAGGTGATGCTCCTAGACATATATTTCTTATCCATATTGATGAATGAGTGTTTTGATGTGGCTATAAGGCGTATGCCATAGCAAGAGGATATAACATCAAGAAAGCTAGATCCATCTCTATATGCAAGTTGATATGGTTGTTTACACAGTGATAAACTCTTTGTGATGCATCCAATTTTTGTTGTCTACATTCCTAGTCCATACAACTAGTTTGTATGTGGCTGTGGAGGTGGTACAATGGAAACACGTACATCATGAATTTTGAATGGTGTGATGCTTATCTCCGTCATTACTGGTGACTAAGTCTTACATTAAAACCTGTCTTACTATATATGCTACAACCTCTTGATTTTGATACCAATTCACAATCCTCAAGGTCTCTAAAAATGGAAATAGAAGTTTCCCTTTGTATGGAAACCATGAGGACCTCTACTCTATTCTCTCGATAATACGAAGGCTGAGACGCTCCAAGAATGTAGCTAACAATATGTGGATCCTCATCATCACATACATCTTCCAACCAGCCTCTTGTTAGTTGTTGCTTTTGTGGAGGGTTCACCTACACTGTGTAGAAGGTGTCAAAGGTTGGAACTCTACTCTCTAGTACAATGGCATAAGTGTTGCACTTTGTGGTTGACGTCCTCACCCTACACCAACATCATGTCTATTTTCAACCTCAGCAAGATCAATGCAAGCATCTCTTTGACTCATTTATGTTATCACCTTTTATCATCATATGATTAATTCAATCGGAGAGGTTTATTTTCAACGATGTGCCCAAGATTTTTTTTCAATTGAACTCTTACGTCAAGTTGTCAATGTTGACTCCCATTTGTGTGCTGATATAGGCATGGACTTAGCAACCATGTCCAGAGTGAGCTTACCTACCCTTCCGTACGTCCTTCATCCAATCACATAACTTCCCACGATAATGTGACATCAATGAGTTGGTCTCATCATCTTAGTCATGAGAGGCCATAATAATTTATTCTACCTTTTCAATTGGATGACATTGTTCTATATTTTGCCTCACAGCCTAAGGATGAAGTCTTTCAAGATAGGAATTTTATAACAAATTCCACTCTAACTTATGCCATGGATCACCAACCATGCATTTCCAAAACTATAAAGTGAGATACATTGTGATTATTAATTAAGTTTGACAACAATGTCACAATAAATATCTGAGTTGTTTTATGCTATTGTATATCTGAAGGTGCCTGTTAGAATGTTTGGTACTGATTGATGAGTAACTGTGGATGTATGGGGCCTTTTGACCTTTAACATTGCTCTTCTGAACAGTCATGTTGAACTACGGCCAACTTTGGAGTGTGTGAGTGCAAATTGCCATTTTGTAGAGCGCTTATTCTTTGAATCTTCTAAAACAGGTACAACTTTGTTCTTCATCAGGTCCCTCTTTTGTATTGTCTGAAATTTGTTCTTCACTTTCCATTTTTTTTAATAATCAGGGAGAGATGACAGCTTGAAGTCACAAACTTGTGTTGACCTAGTAAATGGTTGTCCTCATGTGAATTCATTGACACTTAGAGGATTCAAGTTGCAGGATTATAAAATTCGAGTACTTCTTAAGGTATACTTTCTTTGTTATGAAAACTTGGTGTGCTTGATAAGTGAGAAACTTTTACTTGAGAAAATAGGTTTTTTGAGAAAATTCTTTTAAGAAAATCTTCTTGCGCATATTTTCTCATGGTTGTTTGATTGGACATGAGAATAGCCATGAGAAAATTTAAAGAAGATGTTTTTCAAGCAGGGTGATTTTCTCACAAGAAAATATTTTTTTTCCACCATCCTACCTGAAGAAATGTAGTTGGGAAAAAGCTTAGTTAAGTTGAGTTGAATATCCTACCAGAAGAAATTATAGTGAGAGAAAAGAGGGGTTTGAGAAAATCTTTTTTCCAAATCTCAAATACTGGAATTTGTGATTTTCTCTAGAAAATCAATAATTTTCTTGAGAAAACTCTCATTTCTCAGCTACTAAACACATTGTAAGTATCATCTGAAGACTGATATTTATAACAGTTTGCTGAATCAGTGTTTGTATTTTGCTGCATTGCTTATGTATGAGTTACTCTTGTCTAATCTTAGTTCTTCCTAGCCTCTTCAGTTTCTAGGATCATACATAGTGACTTTCTCAATGCACTTCTAGGATGATAATCTTTTATTGATGGTAGATGGCAAAAAAATTTATTTTGAAGCTTGTTGATATGCCATTTTTAGCATACAAAGGGAAATATGTGATGCTCTCACTAAGATAAAGGCATAGCCCTCTTGCTTTGTAGGGAAGGAAATCTAATTTCTATGCTACTGTTGACATGTTAAGTTTGCTTAATGGAGTTACTTTTTGGAATCTCAGACTCTTAGTTCATGATATAATGAGAGATTGAATTTTGTGTCTTGCTCTTTGGTGGTATTGGTAGTACTTTCATGGGAAACTTAGTCAAATGACTTGTATTTTGGCGAGAAATCGATAATAAACTTGACATTTAAATTACCAAATTTGTGACTCATTTCTCTAACTGAAATGATAAACATTCCATTGTGTCTAATAACCTTCCAAAGTATGACAGACTAAGCTTACCTCTATCGTTTCTAGTATAGAGAGATCATAAGAAGAGAGGAGAATGATCCAGAGAGAAGGGGAAGACGAATGCATGTTGGAGTTCAAATTTCCATTATGACTTGTTCAAACTGACATGTAAATTACCAAATTTGTGACCCATTTCTCAAATGAAATGATAAACATTCCATTGTCTCTAATAGCCTTCCAAAGTATAATTGACTAAGCTTCCCTTTATCATTTCTAGTATAGAGAGGTAATAAGAAGAGAGGAGAATGATCTAGAGATAAGAGGAAGACGAATGCACATTGGAGTTCAAATTGCCATTACAATTTATGACTCGTTCGTAGAAGGAAAATCTAGAGAAAAGGAGATGAAGTGAAGATCCCGAGAGAAGGAGATGAATGAACGCATCTTCTGGCAACTTGCTATTCTTTTTCCTTTTGTCTATGATAAATGTATTCACTTTCATAGAACCTAACATTCTTACAAGCCCTAAAATCCCTTAATAATGATGCAGTGCAAAAATCTACAAATATATAACGAAACTCAGTAGACCTCCTAGAAGTAGTTTGTAAATGGCGTCGGCGTAGCCACAATAGACCATCATAAGCCACATGGTATACAATTCACAAACATTTATATATCGGGCTTTACTACAGATTTATGTATGTAAACCTTTTTACATTATAGTAATTTATGAGAGATATGGTCTAATGTTAGTAAATCATAGTATACGATGATAGACCGTTGTAGACCTTCGTAGACACATCAATTTACGTATACTTTTTAAGATTGAGACTCACTTAAGACCATTGTAAACCTTTGTAGGCTGTTGTAGATGTATAAATTCTCTAGAGACTCATGGTGTAGCATGGAACATTAATAATCATCTCATTCTTCTTCTCGATTATGTATGACTGTAACATCTCGCTGCTCCCTTGCTGTCGAGGTATTATCCATTGTAACTCTCCTTCTGGGTGTGTCCAACCTTCCCAAAAGGCGCGCCAACAATTTAGGAATCCAAGGGAGTTATCTCAGCCCAAGCTCACACTTTTTCTCGATGTGGAATTAATCACACCTTTTTTTTTTAGCAGAAACAAATGTTGTAATATCTTAACTCAAAAGAGGAACAAGAGAACAAAGCCTAAAGAGCACCAAAGGTGCTACAACAGCCAACGACCCACACAAACAAAAAGCACTACAAAGCAAGAATAAATTACACCCAAAATAGCAACATCTAAGTTACAAATGGTGCAAACAACTAGCCCAATAGCAACAACTAAGTTACAAAGCATTAATCACACCTCCTTAACTATGCACTTCACCTCTTCAACCAGGCAGGTCAATTGTCACACCCCGAATTTTGGCCCCCAATTTTTTTTTAAAATACTTTTTTTTTACAGCAACTAAACCAAATAAGTCGACTAAAACTTGATGCGTGAGTTATGTATCTACTTATCCTAACGCTTACTTTGCTTTTATACTGACCCCTTTAAATATTTTATTTGTTTATTTATTTTTCAAAACTTAGGTTAAGACAAGTAGGTACCAACATATCTGATGAAACATGTCATGATGCTAATATTGTCTTCATGTTATTGTTTAAATTTGTTTTAACTCGAGCAAAAAAAACATTTAATAATAATAATAATAAAGTAAGGGTGAAGGCAGGTAGATACGAAAGTCCCGCCTTGGGTTTCAGCAGAATTGTTCGGCTTGTTTTGGTTTACTTTGGTAAAAAAAAAAATTACTTGAAAATTTGAGGGTCAAAATTCGGGGTGTGACATCAATCTCCTCAACCAAGAAGGTCGTGACAGATTGTGGCATATAGGTAATGCTTCCTTTGTCTCTACATGACAAGTATTCTCAAGATGGAGCCTTTTTTGAAATACAGTAGACAAACATGTTGCAGCGAAGATCACCAATCGCTCATCCTTGGTTGAGTGTGTTAAGCTAATAAGGAAGAAAATTGGAAATAACAAGAAATTGACACGTGATTTGAACGCCATACTTTGGGAAGCTAATTATGGGCATTTAAGGAGGGCCAAAGTTTTCAAGTTCGATTGTGCCATACTTCTTGTTGCTGGAGGTTGAGTCTCCTCCAATTATATTTGCTTCTTGGTTAGATAGAGACATCATTTGTTTTGGGAGAAACGTGTTTCGAACGGTAACTGGATCAAGGATGAGATGTGAATTTCCCAACACCAGCCAACACAAGTAACATTTCTTAAAAATTCTTCAAAGGTTGATTTTTTACATGAGGCAATAGTGCTCTAACTCAAGGATCCAAATTGACAATCTTGAATAGTTGTGAAGTTGAGCCTCATTTACTTCTTAGTGCTCAGTCTTCCCAGGACATACGAGAATAGCTGAGCCTTATTGACAATCATTATCTTTCTCTTGTCGATGATCTAACATAGTTCAACGTGTTTCTCTAGGGAACTGTTTGCTTTTAACTTGACGCTAGGGCCCCTTAAAAGATCCATAAAGAAGTGGCAGGTAGCCAATGCTCTTGTTAGCTCAAGGTAGTACCACGGCATTAATTGCCCTTTTTTCATATAGGTATTAACTGTAATATGTGATGATATTACCATATCACCCATACGGATATTTAATCATTTAGAATCCATGTTCTAGATGATAGGTGTGACATATCATATGAGTGCATCACATAGGTGAGTGAATGCAGGGTTGTGACCCATTCTCCTCCTATTGATGGAATACCACTTTTGTTGAGGTGAATGAGCAAGAAGCTCATCTTTTCAAGATATGAGATGATTTTGCAATGGTTCATGCTACATCATGAATCCACAAAGAATTGATGCTTCTATAAAGGTCTATGATTGTCTTGGGAGTGTCTCAGCCTCATAATGTTTGCCTGAATTGATGTTTGGTCTACGGACATTGAACCTTAGTCTATGATGGTCTACTGTAATGGAAAAGCTTTATGTTGTGTTACACAGACTCTTTACTTGGACGTATCCGGGTCCGACACTTCATGATACAACATGGGTATGAGATATATGTCAAACACTTTATATTTTGAAATATTACTATGTGGATTATCCAATGGAAAAAAGAGAGAGCATAAAAGAAGATAATGACTAATAGGTGATAATTCACTTAAGTGAGGGAACAAAAATGACAATAAACGAGTGGGAAGAAGAAAGAAAAAATGAAAGAATAACATATAATATAGGCTTCATAGTGAGCATAACATTGTCCAAGTACCCAGACCCAAATTCAAGACACTTTTTAGCCTAGTCCCTGCATCTTAGAATTTGAAAATGAACAAGTCGGACCTCTAGATATGTACCCGTATTCGAGACCCATGCCTAAGTCCAGGTAACATAAAGTTTATGCACTTAAATCTGTAGTATAACTCGTTACAAGCGTTCATGAAATGTATACCATGTGTTCTACGACAGTCTATCTTTGTCTACGACGATCTATGGTCTACACATGTCTACGACATCTATGAACTAGATCTATCAGGTCTACTAGGTTTCTTCACACATATCTACTGGTTTCTACATTGCATCATTGTAAAGAGATTCTAGGGTTTGCAAGATTGTTAGGTTTCATGAGAGTGAATATGCTTTCCATAGACAAAAGGGAAAAGAAAGGCAAGTCGTCGGAACCTACATTTGCTCGTCCTCTTCTCTCTAGATCGTTCGTTTTATGAAAGAATGGTAAAGATGATTTGAAATCCAGCACGTGTTCGTCTTCCCCCTCTATGATTGTTTTCATCTCTTCTTCTCGTCTTTTTGCACTGGAAACGAAGGAGGGAAGCTTGGTCTATTTTATTTTGGAAGGCCATTAAAGACTACCATTTTGGTCATTGCAGATAAAGAAATGGGTCATAAATTTGGCAATCTGAATATCAAGTTTATATTCAATTTCTTATCAAAGTATCAGGTCATTGACCAAATTTTGCTATTTCATTGCGCAACCTTTTGGAGGTTGGTCTAATGCTCTTTTTTCTGTATGGCTCTGCTTAATTGCAATTTCTCATGATTATATATATATATATATATATTTTTTTTTTTTCTTTTAGGGTTTAAGAAAAGAAATTATTTTTAAACCTTCATTGGTGCTTTTGTTTATTTTGAGCTGAAATTTCAACAAAATGTGTTCCTAGACTGAAGTTAATAAGCTTGCTATGGATTTGTTTTAAAAAAATCATTAATAGTTTCATTGGACCGTGGAACTATATCTGGTCAAAGTGGCAAAATCTCATGTTTGCATCTTCTCCTTAGGGATTTCACAAGCTGAAAGTTGTTGACTTCTCAACATCTTATTCACTTAATGGAAGCTTTTTAAGGTTGGGAATTTCTGTTCCGTATTTACGTTGGTAGAGTGTTTATCTGTTGAGTTGGTTGCTTAAATACTTCTTGCATTCAAATGTTTTTTACTCTCTATTTGTACTTCTGGTTTTAGGAACCTTGGTTGTGGTACTAGTGGACATCTACTAGAGGTTCTGATTTTACGTGATTGCATGCATCTCAAAGAAGTAACTCTCTCTCTCTCTCTCTCTCTCTCTGTAGATTTTTTAAATTTAAAGTTGGTTGGGTGGGTGGATGGGTGTTCCTTTGTGCATTGTCCCTCATTCCTATGTTGTAACCAGTAACATATTTGAATGTCATACTCATGCAGGTTGAAGTTGCTCGCTTTCTAAATGCGGTTCTTGCAGGGGACTTTAAATTCCTTGGACATCTTGTGAGTGGAGGATTAATATTTTGCACCTATTTGACGCTGAGCCTTTTTTTTTTTTTTTTTCTTGGTACTGTTATTTTCATTGTATAGCTATTTTTACTTTGTTTTTTATTTCCGACTCTGGCCTCCAAATAGGATATATCTAACAGAGAAGGTTTAGCATCAGATAGTGATTGGTTTGACAGGTGTTATAGCCTAGGGTAAGTAGGAGCTTCCTTTTGATTATGTTAAATATTTCATGTTTCCTGCTTTAATTATGGTTGGTTGCACATTTTGCAGAACAATTCCCATAAAACGGGTTTCAGAAGAGAGGCCCAAGATTCGTTTACTAGCTGAGTTTCCTCCAGAGGGGAGGTATGTTTACTCCATAAATTTCGA
>JAYMFD010001432.1:0-45552 GCA_035771175.1 Paratinospora sagittata
GAGCATGAATACGTGAAAAACGTCATGGACTTTAGACATAGACGATGGAATGGACAGACGATAAGCAAGTTTTCCAATACGTTCAATGATCTGAAATGGACCGATATACCATGGGGAGACCTTTTCTTTGATCCCAAAGCGTTTGACACCTCTTGTGGGCTGAACTTTTAGAAAAACCAAGTCCCCCTTTTCAAATTCTAGAGGTTGCCTCCGCTTGTCAGCATAGCTCTTCTGTCGACTTTATGCAACACGAAGTCTCTCCTTTACTAGTGTGATCTTCTCAGAAGTCTCTTGAACTAGTTCAAGGCCCAACTGCAATCGATCTACCATATCTAACCAGCATACCGGAGATCTGCAAGGGAGACCATAGAGAGCCTCGTACAGTGCCGTGCAGATAATAGTTTGGTACCTGTTGTTGTATGCAAACTCAGCTAAATATAAGTATTTTTCCCATCCGTCGTGAAAGTCAAAAATGCAACACCGTAACATGTCTTCCAAGATTTGGATAAGACGCTCTGACTGCCCATCAATCTGAGGGTCAAAGGTTGTGCTCATGGTGATCTTAGAGCCTATTCTACTCTGGAAGTTTTGCCAAAACTTTGATGTGAATCGAAGGTCTCGATCAGAGACGATCATGAGTGGTATGCCATGGAGGCGTATGATCTCTCTTTCATGTAGTTCGGCAAGCTTGGCGGGGTTGTCCGTGAACTTTATTGGGAAAAAGTGTGCAGACTTTGTAAGTCTGTCAATGATAACCGAGATAGCATCTTGCCCTTTATTATTTTGAGGCAAGGCCGTAACAAAGTCCATTGTGATGTTTTCCCACTTCCATTCTCCAATAGGTAACGGCTGGAGAAGTCCAGAGGGAAGTTTTCGTTTTGCCTTAACTTGCTGGCAAACGAGACATCGAGCAACGAAGTCTGCAATCGCCTTCTTCATTCCTTGTACATCTTGTCACCCCCAACATGCATAGCGAACCTCAAACAGTGCATCTCAGCAAGCACTTTTTTTTGAACCTCAGGATCGTTCGGCAGACAGAGACTTTTTTTATAAAAAATGGCCCCGTTTTCAGAGACCGACCAGTGAGGAAGGTCTTGTCCGCTGAGTAAAAGTTCTCGTTTCTCAATTAACATAGGGTCATTGGCTTGAGCTGCTGAAATTTTTCGAACTAGCTCAGAGTTGGCTGATAATTGAGAGAGTCGTGATCTTGGTCTCTCTTCGATCAGTTGTAGGTTAAATTTCTCCATCTCGGTACCCAACTTTCCCATTTCGTAATTAAGAGTGCAAGCAATATAAGATTTTCTACTCAAGGCATCAGCCACAACATTGGCCTTACCGGGATGGTACTGGAGTTGAAAGTCATAGTCTTTCAAGAATTCCAACCATGTTATTTGGCGGAGGTTTAGGTCTCTCTGGGTGTAGATGTACTTAAGACTCTTGTGATCCGAGAAGACCTCAAACCGTTCACCTTATATGTAATGTCGTCATAACTACCCTCATGAATCTTCAATTGTCTGGATGCATATGCAACCACTTGGCCTTCTTGCATTAGTACGGTACCTAAGCCTTGGAGAGAGGTGTCGGTGTATAGTAAAAATCCAAGTGTATTTCATGGAGAGATTAGTACTGGTGTCATTGTAAGGCGCTTCTTCAATTCCTGAAATGATGTTTCACAAATGGGATTCCAAATAAATCTCACGAGCTTTGTCATTGGTTCAACAATCTTTGAAAAGTCTTTGATGAAGCGTCTGTAATAGCCACCCAAACCAAGAAAGCTCCTAATATGAGTAACAGTGGTAGGCTGCTTCCAGTTTAAAACTGCTTCAACCTTAGAAGGATCTACCTTAATTCCATTGCCTGAAACTACATGGCCTAGGAATTGAACTCGCTTCGCCCAAAATTTGCACTTACCGAACTTTGCATACAGCTGGTGGCTTCTCAAGGTCTGGAGGACTATCTTCAGATGTATTTTATGGTCTTTCTCGGTTGAGGAGTATATCAAGATGTCGTCCACAAAAACCACCACAAATCGGTCTAAGTATAACCTGAAAATGGGATTCATCAAATCCATGAATGCAGCAGGTGCATTTGTTAGACCAAACTGCATGACCAAGAACTCGTAGTGACCGTATGGAGTTCTGAATGCCGTCTTGGTAATGTCTGACTCTCGGATCCGGAGTTGGTGATAACCGGACCGTAAATCAATCTTAGAGAAGTATTTGACATCTCTAAGTTGATCGAACAAGTCATCGATCCTGGGCAACGGGTATCTGTTCTTAATGGTGACATTATTGAGCTTGCGATAGTCGATGCAAAGTCGTAACGAACCATCCTTTTTGCGAACAAACAAACTGGAGTGCCCCAGGGTGATGAACTTTTTCTGATGAAGCCATGATTCTGTAGTTCCTTCAGTTGTTTGTCCAATTCGACCAGCTCGACATTTGACATTCTGTATGATGGAATTGAGATAGGCCCGGTCCCAGGTATGAGGTTGATTTCAAAATCGAATTCCCTAACTGGAGGTAGACCAGGGAGGTAGTTTAGAAAAACTGTTGGGAATTCAGATATGACCGGAACTTCGTGTACTTTGAGAGGGTACAGGGCTGGTGCTTCATTGTCTTCACACAGGGATAGAACTCGAAGTTGTGCCTTGAGAAGTGCAACGGTCGAGTTGTGTATCCATTTCTTTGTTCCCTGAATCTTGACAAACTCCCCCGTGGGCAACGTTAACTGAACTTGCTTCTTAATACAATCGATCTTTGCATTTAGTGGTGCGAGCCAGTTCATGCCGAGGATGATGTCAAAGTCTTCAATGTCCATCACAAAAAGATTTGCATATATGATCTGTTCTGATATTCAAAGCTCACATCGAGAACACTGTAAATTCACGTCCGTATCAAATCCTAAAGGTGATGTGACATATAGTGTGATTTTTGTGGGTTCAGGATGCAAACCATGGCTTACCAATGCAGACGATATAAAAAAATGCGTAGCACTTGAATCGAACAAGACGTGCACCATTGTATTAAACAAATGAAGGGTACTTTCGACTACATTGTTGTCTGGGAGGGGTTGTTGAGCGATGGCAAATGCTCTGCTCTGGTTCCGTTGCCCCTGGTTCTGCTGGTTCTGCCTGGGTTGGGCATTAGCAGCAGGTGGTGCTTGTTGGACTGGAATGACGGGAATAGGTTGCTGAAGGTGCGGACAGGCATATCATACATGGCACTGCTGGCTGCAGTTGTAACATGTCAGCCTCTGCTGCTGATTGTTCTGTTGGCCATGCTGATTATGGTGCTGACGACCACCTCTGTCGTTGTTGTTTTGACGGCCACCTCTGCCATGACGACAACCTCGGCCATGATTACGAAAACCCTGATGGTTAGGGTTAAATGGTGCAGCCGCAGGTGTTGTGGCCTCATTCTTCTGAACTGGGGCAGGGAGGGTTGGGTTCTGATTATAGTAGGGCTTCTTCTTGTTGCCCTGCTGTGAGCCCTGTTGGAAAAACGTTGCAGGCCATTTTCTCTTATTCATTCTCTTCTCCTGCATTATCTTCTCTTGTTCAAAGCTCATGGCCTTGTCAACAACCTCCTTGTAAATCTTGAGATCCAAGATCGACAAGGCTTGTCGAATATCGGCGCAAAGGCCATTATAGAATTTCTCAGTCTTATCTTGCTCCGTTGAGATGGTAGAGAGAGAGTAGACCGATAATTCTTTAAACTTGCCAGCATATTCCCTGATGGTCATGCTGCCTTGGTATAACTTAGCGAATTCCTGGTGGTTCTGCCTCTTCACAGCGCTGGAAAAATACTCATCAATAAACATTGACTCGAACTGTTGCCAAGTCATATCCGCGGTGTTAACCCTTGGGTCCTCCTTTATTGTTATCCACCATGTGTTTGCTCCACCAACAAGTTGGTAGGTCGCTAGTGGAATCTTTCGAGTCTCATCGACTCTCATTGCATCGAGAGCCTTTTTTGACTCATCCAGCCACTTCTGCACCTCTTCAGCATCCATGGTGCCAGCAAAGGTAAGAGGTTGCAGCCTCTTGTACTTGGTAATCTGATTGGTTTGAGATTCCGACCCAGATCTCACAGGTGCCTGAATGGTGACAACCTAATTGGTCGCGGTCTCACGAACGGTCGTTTGAACAGTGACTTTCATCGCCTCAATAAATTCGGCGAAAAAGGCTTCAATGCTCGAAGGCATGGCAAAGGGTGCGGGTGGGGGTGGTATTACCTGCCCAAATGTAGTGGCAGTGTCGAGTGTGACTCGTGCTGTCGTCGGAGGCGGTGGTTCCTGATTCTGAATCTCAGAAGGTGCCTCCTCTGTTGGACGGACAGTACGTGGTCTTCATGTCTTCCTGCTTTGCATTTTCTCACTGGCAAAGAGAAAATAAAACCAAGATTTAAGAACTGTAGCCAAATATAATGTTATAGTATGCTCAGCAACAATTTCGAGAGTACTGCAATATGAAAATCACCTATTTTTCTAAGTATAGTGTAAGGTTTTTGTTGAAGAATCAAAGAATTTTATGTGCCTCGTATGTTTGGTCATGGTGTAAAAAACAAGGTATGTATGTTTATATAGTAAGTATAAAACTTTGCAAGATTTCAAATTTTTTGGTTCTGGTTTTTGTGAACATACATATATATTTCATTGAAAATCCATACGAGTCATAAGAATTCTAAGAT
This sequence comes from Paratinospora sagittata, assembly GCA_035771175.1. Classification (NCBI taxonomy): domain Eukaryota; kingdom Viridiplantae; phylum Streptophyta; class Magnoliopsida; order Ranunculales; family Menispermaceae; genus Paratinospora; species Paratinospora sagittata. The sequence continues at coordinate 4,692 of JAYMFD010001432.1, forward strand.
TTGCCTCGGTAAATATCCTGATCTAACGTTCTATCGCAATCTTATGTATTCAAACTCTTACCCTTAGTCTTTTCGATTATTATCCAAGTTTGTGTGTCCCATACCACATGACTTTGGTAATAAGGGTGTTAACCAAGTTAAGTTGTATGAAAACGGTCTCTATAAAACATCGGCTGAACAGTAGTTCACTAATAGTATCTTCCAAATTTACTCGTCCCATACCGTGTAAACTTAGTGATAATATTTGTAATGCAACTTTCTCTAAATGTTTCTCTTCATACAAGGTCGTGGGTTTTCTTACTTTTACATTTTGTTTAGTATCCTCCAATTTTGTTGTGTCTCATACCACTCCAAAGTTAGTGATACAAAAGAAAGAATGGTTGTAAGTCGGCCCACCAAAGATAGTCTTAAACAAAACATTCTCATTCATAAAAAAAAAAATTACAATGCCAGTAATCAATTTTGATTTTCCTGCCTACTACCGCTCCTCCTAGACCTCCTGGTAGGTATAGAACGACTACTACAAGAAGGTTGAGAATTTGCTCGTTGTTCTTTGAAGTTTTGCATACGTGTTAACAAATCATTTTTAGTCTCTTTTATCTCAGCAGTACTGGATACGATCACATTTAACTATTCGATTGGGTTAGTCGATTGTTCCATCGATGGTTGATGGGTCGATTGTCCCATAGGTGGAGGGTAGGTCGTTGGCATTGGTGAAAAGTATTGGTTGTACGGGTGAACCAATTGGCTCAGTGGTTACTCGGATTGCGAAATCAACCTATATGAGGTCTGAGGTTCGAATCCGGGGGAGGCCCTATACTATTCATGAATAGTGTAGACAAATTATCCCGAGGGTACGAGAAGTCCTTGTGTGGCGGGCTGTACATCGGGATGGGACAATATTATGTGGTGTTATGGCTGGGTTATGCTCAGTAAGAGGTACCAATCACATCCGCGGGGTGTAACATTACATATCAGTTGGTACATGTGATTCACTTTCACCATTTAAATTGAATCAATAATATCATAAACATGAAATGTTTCAAAAGACTTTTGAATTGTGAACTCATTGATGGGTTGTATGTGGGATTACATATTCAAGCAATTTATTATTATAACATTGAAGAAAATAATTTTCCTTCGAAACATTTATTGAGAAAAAAAGGAAGAAGGAATCTTATTATTGTAAAGCTTCCATTTATACATGTTTGGCTTAATGTTTTGCTTTGCCGAATTTTTTCTTTGACGAATTTCGCTTGTTGAATGAGTGAACTACCTCAAGTATGTTGCTATTAAAAAATTAGACCTCCATGGACATAAAATTGAGTGTTTCATCACATCAGGAGTAGTAAAATTCCAACTAAGGCTTGCAAACCACTTCTATGAATGTTGACCTACGAACTTGCAACAGTTTGAGGCTTTGAGAGACCTGGAGTGTCCTACTTATCCTCTCCATCACCGTTCTCCACAGTCTTCTCGTCTTCCCCTTTTCTACCTTCGCTCACCATCTCCATTTCCCCCATTGCTCCTTCGATGACAACAACAACAACAACATGCAAATGATTTGTTGTTCATATAGAGGTCCTCCAATATTGATTCATCTAGGGAACATTGTTTGTTTCATTTTGAAGATCAATCGCGGGGTTCTCGCGGACGGGGCGCGTATTTGGAATTATCACAATGGTAATAACAGAGTACGCAGTAGAAATATAAAACAGTACAAGTCTGATTTCATTTAATTCAGAATTCATTTATACATGACATAGTCAAGGGAACAGACTCCCCAAAATCCTTAATGAATAATACAAAAGGTACAAAATGTGGGCCTCATAACCTGCACCCAGTCCACCGTAATTTCCTGTGAAAATTTGGATAATAATGGAGTGAGCTTAACGCACTCAGTGGGTAAAATAATTTGTGAGTATAACAATTAATAAAGCATACTTCATAATCAAATATCTTAAATAAACATCCCCACCTTCAGATAAGAACTTCTTTTTTTTTCAGATCTGGCGCTTTCCTCCGGACAGAACTTCGTCGTATCGCACCGAGAGTCTCGAACATAGAGTCTCAAACAGACAAAAACTCAGAATGAGTGAAAAGATGAGGAAAAATCACTAGGCAAGGTGATTTGGTGTGAGAAAATGAGAAGGAGAGGGCTCCTTTTATAGAGATTTTTGGCGCCTGAACGTTCGGGCGTTGCGCCTGAACGTTCGGGTATGCTCCTGAATGTTCGGGCGTTGCCCCTGAACGTTCAGGCAGGTACCCAATTTTTTTTTTTTTTTTTTGTGCAATCCTGGGGTATTACACTCTACCCCCCTTAAAAGGATTTCGCCCTCGAAATCAGTTTAAGTAGTCATGATGGTTATCAGCTTGAGATTCACTGCCGACGTCATCGTTTTCTAGTTCAGGGTAGGTCATGTATGGTCCCTGAATGGCGCTTTGGCCAGTGGAATCCTCAACATCATGAAACCATGGAGAGCAAATGGAGTCGGATTCGTCCCCTGAAGATTCCAACCTTTGCATGACAGATGGTGGTGGAGGGCGCTGGTTACATCGTTTGAGGGGAGGTAGGTTGAGCGGTGGAATACTTTTCCGTGCTGTTGCTCGAATTCGGCCGCCTGACAATTTTGGTAGAAGGTCCTGCCAAGATGAGGGCACAGGATTGTTACGAAAAAGCCATGCACGCTTTGGCAATAAAGATCGTTGTCTATGTGGTGATGCAAAGTAGTTGTGACTTGACTCTGCTTCTTGAGAAGTAGTCACAGGTTGCCAAGAAGGTCACTGCGTGTGTGCATCACTATATCCATTGATATTATTTTCAGACATCTGCGTAGTTATTCAAGTAAAACAATGTATTAAGATAAGTGTAAACAATGTTTCATCATTTTATTGATAAGTGAAAATAGTACAATGTATCACATCCTTAGTTGGTACTAGAAAACAATTCAGGATATTTTTGTTTAATTGTTGCTTCTATTTCCCATGTTGCTTCCTAGACGCCGTGGTGATCCCAGAGCACTTACACAAATGGTATGCTACGTCGTCGTAGTTCTTGAGTTTTTCTATCTAAAATTTGTATCGCTTTCTCCTGATACTTATTTCCTTCCACAACTTGAACCTCGACTAGAGGCATGATGTACGAAGGATCAGGACGATACTTGCGAAACATAGATACGTGAAAAACATCATGAACCTTAGGCATGGACGATGGGAGGGACAGACGATAAGCAAGTTTGCCAATACGTTCAATGATCTGAAATGGACCTATATACCGCGGGGAGAGCTTCCCTTTTATCCCAAAGCGTTTGACACCTCTTGTGGGCAGAACTTTTAGAAAAACTAAGTCCCCCTTATCAAATTTTAGAGGCTGCCTCCGCTTGTCAGCATAGCTCTTCTGTCGACTTTGTGCAACACGAAGTCGTTCCTTTACTAGTGTGATCTTCTCAGAAGTCTCTTGAACTAGTTCAGGGACGAACTGCGGTCGATCTGCCATATCTAACCAGCATACCGGAGATCTGCAAGGGCGACCATAGAGAGCCTCGTACGGTGCCATGCTGATACTAGTTTGGTAGCTGTTGTTGTATGCAAACTTAGCTAAATGTAAGTATTTTGCCCATCCGTCATTAAAGTCCAAAATGCAGCATCGTAACATGTCTTCTAAGATTTGAATAAGCCGCTCTGACAGCCCATCAGTCTGAGGGTGAAATGTTGTGCTCAGGGTGATCTACGAACTCATTCTACTCTGGAAGCTTTTCACCCCCAGGATGCATAGCGAACCTCGAACAGTGCATCTTGTCATCTTGTCACCCCCAGGATGCATAGCGAACCTCGAACAGCGCATCTCTGTGAGCACTTCTTTCCGAACCTTAGGATCGTTCGATAAACAGAGAAGTTTCTTATAGAAAACGACACCGACTTTTGAGGCCGACCAGTTAGGAAGGTCCTGTCCGCTGAGTAGAAGTTCTCATTTCTCTATTAACATAGGGTCATTGGCTTGAGCTGCTGAAATCTTTTGAACTAGCTCAGAGTTGGCTGATAATTGAGAGAGTCGTGGTCTTGGTCCCTCTTCGTTCAGCTGTACGTTAAAGTTCTCCATCTCTGTAACCAACTTCCCCATTTCGTAGTTAAGAGTGCAAGCAACATAAGATTTTCTACTCAGGGCATCGGCCATAACATTGGCCTTATCGGGATGGTACTAGAGTTGAAAGTCATAATCTTTCAAGAATTTCAACCATATTCTTTGGCGGAGGTTTAGGTCTCTCTGGGTATAGATGTACTTAAGACTCTTGTGATCTGAGATGACCTCAAACCGTTCACCGTATAGGTAATGTCGCCATAACTTCAGTGCAAATACGACAGCTGCAAGTTCCAAGTCATGTGTTGGGTAATTACCCTCATGAATCTTCAGTTGTCTGGATGCATATGCAACAACTTGGCCTTTTTGCATTAATACGACACCTAAACCTTGGAGAGAGGCGTCGGCGTATAATGAAAATCCAAGTGTATTTCTTGGAGTGATTAGTATTGGTGCCGTCGTGAGGCGCTTCTTCAATTCCTGAAATGATGCTTCACAGGCGGAATTCCAGATGAATCGCACGTCCTTCCGAGTGAGATTTGTCATAGGTTCAACAATCTTTGAGAAGTCCTTGATGAAGCGTCTGTAATAGCCAGCCAAACCAAGAAAACTCCTAATCTGAGTAACAGTGGTAGGCTCCTTCCAGTTTAAAACTGTTTCAACCTTAGAAGGATCTACCTCAATGCCATTGCCTGAAACGACATGGCCAAGGAATTGAACTCGCTTTGCCCAAAATTCGCACTTACTCAACTTTGCATCTCAAGGTCTGGAGGACTATCTTCAGATGTATTTTATGGTCTTCCTCGTTTGAGGAGTATATCAAGATGTCATCCACAAAAACCACCACAAATCGGTCTATGTATAACCTGAAGATGCGATTCATCAAATCCATGAATGCACCAGGTGCATTTGTTAGACCGAACGGCATGACCAAGAACTCGTAGTGACGTTACCGGGTTCTGAATGTCGTTTTGGTAATGTCCGACTCTCGGATCCGGAGTTGGTGATAACCGGACCGTAAATCAATCTTAGAGAATTATTTGGCATCTCTAAGTTGGTCGAACAAGTCATCGATTCTGGGCAACGGATATCTATTCTTGATGGTGACGTTATTCAACTTGCGATAATCGATGCAAAGTCGTAACGAACCATCCTTTTTGCGAACAAACAGAACTGGAGCGCCCCAGGGTGATAAACTCTTTCTGACGAAGCCATTACTCTCTAATTCCTTCATCAATAAACATTGACTCGAACCGTTGCCAAGTCATATCCGCTGTGTTGACCCTTGGGTCCTCTTTCACTGTTATCCACCATGTGTTTGCCCCACCAACAAGTTGGTAGGTCGTTAGTGGAATTTTGCAAGTCTCGTCGACTCCCATTGCATCAAGAGCCTTCTTTGACTCATCCAGCCACTTTTGCACCTCATCAGCATCAATGGTGCCAGCAAAAGTAAGAGGTTGTAGCCTCTTGTAATTGGTAATCTGCTCAGTTTGAGATTCCGATCCAAATCATACAGGTGCGTGAACAGTGGCAACCTGATTGGCCGCGGTCTCACGAACGACCGTTTGAATAGTGGCTTTCATCGCCTCAATAAATCCGGTGAAGAAGGTTTCCATGCTCGAAGGCATGGCAAAAGGTGTGGGTGGTGGTGGTATTTCCTGCTCAGATGTAGTAGCAGTGTCGGGTATGACTCGTGCTGCCATCGGAGGCGGAGGTTCCTGAATCTCAGGAGGTGCTTTCACTGCTGGACGGACAGTACATGGCCTTCCTCTCTTCCTGGTTTGCATTTTCTCACTGGCAAGGAGAAAATATAACCAAGATTTAGGAACTGTAGCCAAGTATAATGTTATAGTATGCTCAGCAACAATTTTGAGAGTACTGCAATATTAAAATCACCTATTTTTCTAGGTATAGTGTAAGGTTTTTGTTGAGGAATCAAAGAATCTTATATATCTCGTATGTTTGGCCATGGTGTAAAAACAAGGTTAGAATGTTTATATAATAAGTACAAAACTTTGCAAGTATTTCAAATGATTTGGTTCAGGTCTTTGTAAACATACATATATATTTCATTGAAAAGCCATACGAATCATAAGAATTCTAAGATTTGCCTCGGTAAATATCCTGATCTAACGTTCTATCGCAATCTTATGTATTCAAACTCTTACTCTTAGTCTTTTCGATCATTATCCAAGTTTGTGTGTCCCATACCACATGACTTTGGTAATAAGGGTGTTAACCAAGTTAAGTTGTATGAACACGGTCTCTAAAAACATCGGCTAAATAGTAGTTCACTAATAGTATCATCCAAATTTACTCGTCCCATACCGTGTAAACTTAGTGATAATATTAGTAATGCAACTTTTTCCAAATGTTTCTTTTCACACAAGGTCATGGGTTTTCTTCCTTCCATATTTTATTTAGTATCTTCCAATTTTGTTGTGTCCCATACCACTCCAAAGTTAATGATACAAAAGAAAGAATGGTTGTAAGTCGGCCCACCAAAGATAGTCTTAAACAAAACATTTCATTCATATATAAAAGAAAATCTTACATGTCAGTAATTAATCTTGATTTTCCTGCCTACTACCGCTCCTTCTAGACCTCCTGCTAGGTACAGAACGACTACTACCAAAAGGTTGAAAATTTGCTCGCTCTGCGTCGAAGTTTTGCAAACGTGTTAATATATCATTTTGAGTCTCTCTCATTTCAGCAATATTGGATGCCATTTCATTTAACCATTCTAATGGGTTAGTCGATTGTCCCATTGGTGGTTGATGGGTCAATTGTCCCATATGTGGAGGGTAGGCCTTTGGCATTGGGGGAAAGTATTGGTTGTACAGGTGACTCGTAAGTGAAGGGTAGTTGTTTTTATTGTACGGTGATCCCCTAATTGGAACCCCTTGGATATTTGGATTTGTTTGAGGTGAAAATTTTTGAAACAATGTGCTCATTGGGATGTTTTGCCCTCCAAAATTTGGTGCCGCTCAATACTGTTGTTGTTGGTTCACAACAACTTGTGGAACTGGCTGAGACGGTACCTCAGGAGTTGGAAACCTTTGGTACGAAGTGTTGCCTTGAGTTGGCACGTTCCAAGTTGGTGGATTTGCTTGAGTACTTTGTCTATCTTAACTTGGTTGAGGTTGATTTAGGGTGGCAAATAACTCTTCCTTAGTGAATAGTCGATCGGTTGGATCATTATTCAGGGCTAGGTTTGATGTAGGATTCTGATTTGGCTTATTATTTGGTACTTCCCTGAAAAGAATCTTGCGCCGACTATTTCGAAGACAATGTCCATGTTCGTCTCTCATTCTTTCGGCATTTCGCATTGTCGTGTCGAATACTTCCTCGTCAATTACCCCTCCCCTCGTGACATATATCTTGAAGATAGAAGATGTTGCAACCGGCTCGGTGATCTGCTTTGAAGTCCCATCAAAAGTGTTGATGTTTACTTCGTATAGCATCCTCATGATCAAGACTCTGTAACCGAGGAATTCCTTTCTCAAAGGGTTTTGAATCACCCTCAACATCTGTTGGATAATGATGTGTGGTAGGAAAACCTTTATTTCCTTCTCTATGCAATATAACACAAGACGTTGGGTCCTTGATATAGTGCCTCTAGTCCCCCTTTCTGGCAAGATGTTGCAGAACACGATCTTTCTAAGGCCGGCAAGAGATGGCTTAAGATAATTGTTTGGGAGGTTAGTGAACGTCGATTGAGTGTATAGCTCTTTGGTGAGGAAATTGAACATTTGTTCATTAGACTCCACGATTTCTGCAATTGTCTGGGGTTCATGTGGATCAATAATTCTCTCATCAATCGGAATCTCTATAAGTCGAGCAATAATCTCGATGTTGATAGAAATTTTTATTTCCATGACTATTGTCTCCAAAACAGGGTTGATCCCCTCTTCTTGAAGTCCCAACTTATTCATGGCTTCGTAGAAGGATCTCACCAAGTTGTAAGAAACGTGGCCCTCAACTTTTGTTATATTCAACTACCCCAGAGTTGTGAGTTTGTCATGAAGGATCGGACGGAGGCGGAGATCTCTATTGTCGATGCTCCTCATAGTCATAACCTCCCTTTTTAACAATTCCTTGAGTCTAGTGGGAATTGGTTCCCTACTACTAGAAGTTGCTCCTTCACTTGAGGTCACTCGTTGCTGAAAGGAAAATAAATTTGTGAAAGACAAAATATATTCCTACCATTTTTAAGATTTATTCTTTGTCTGTTAGACAATATTTTCTATTTTTCTCTTGATGTTTATGCCATTATCAATATTTTTTTTATTAGCAATATAATATATATATCTCATATACATATATACATGAATGTATAGATATATATATTTAATCATAACTGTATATAGTTTTTCATAAATCAACTATATATATATATTTGAAACTAAACTATATAAAAACTATATAGTTTTCCAGATATATAATTAATATAAATCTCAACTATATATAATTCATATATATATAGTTCTGAAGATATATATATATCTAGTAAAAAACTTTCATCCAAAGTTTTCATTAGTAATAAGGTATATATATATCTCCTATATGCATAGATATATAGATATATATATATATATTTAATCATAACAATATATATAGTTTTCATAAATCATAACTACATATATGTTTAAATCAAACTATATAAAAATTATATAATTTTCTTAGATATATATTTAATATAAATCACAACTAATTCATATATATATAGTTCTAGAGATATATATATCTAATAAAATTTTTCATCCAAAATCTTTCATTAGTAACATGGTATATATATATCTCCTATATGCATAGATATATAGATATATATATTTAATCATGACAATATATATAGTTTTCATAAATCATAACTATATGTATATTTAAATCAAACTATATAAAAATCATATAGTTTTCTAGATATATATTTAATATAAATCTCAACTATATATAATTGACACACACACACACACACATATATATATATATATATATATATATATATATATATATATATATATATATATAGTTCTAAAGATATATATATCTAATAAAATTTTTCATCCAAAATTTTTCATTAGTAACGTGGTATATATATATCTCCTATATGCAAAGATATATAGATATATATATTTAATCATGCTAATATATATAGTTTTCATAAATCATAACTATATATATATTTAAATCAAACTATATAAAAATCATATAGTTTTCAAGATATATATTTAATACAAATCTTAACTATATATAATTCATATATATATATAAAATTCTAAAGATATATATATATCTAATAACATTTTCTTCCCCTAATTTGGTGGACTTTGGCGGGCCGTGGACCGTACTCTCTGATACCATTAAATGTCACACCCCGCCCGGACGCGCCTAAACCGGCGGTACACTCGCGGACGTAGCGCGCATTTAGAATTATCACAATGTTAATAACAAAGTACGCGGCGGAAATATAAAATAGTACAAGTCTAATTTCATTTAATTCAGAATTCATTTGTACATGACATAGTTAAGGGAACAGACTACCCAAAATCCCCAATGAATAATACGAAGGGTACAAAATGTGGGCTCAATAACCTGCACCCAGTCCACCCTAATTTCCTGTGAAAATTTGGATAATAATGGAGTGAGCTTAACGCACTCAGTGGGTAAAATAGTTCGTGAGTATAATAATTAATAAAACATAATTCAAAATCAAATATCTTAAATACACATCAAAGCATCATAATCAATCAATATGTATGTATGCATGACACCGTCTCGTAATGGTTTGATGAACATACATCGCCTGAGTTCATGTACAGATGTCCTTCCCCAAGCGTAGCCAGGTTCTCAGTGTACGTCCCTCCTCAGGAACGATGCTCTGGATTCCGTACAAATGTCCCTCCCCAAGTGTAGCCGAGTTCTCATTGTACGTCCCTCTCCACAGAAATATAATGAATAGCGAGCAATGCTCCTAACTATTCTATGATTCATAAACCACATACGTCCATAAGTAGTGATATGTATGATGCCAATGCATGAACTGGTCTAGTCTACTTGTCTGATCTTTTCTTGACTTTTAAACTCACTTTGGCAACGTCTGGTGATCCTTATCAGGGTTGGTATGACAACGTGCAAAGTTAGGGCATTCAATATTACTTGTATAAGCTGATAGCTTTCAATAAGACCAACTAGATCAGTCCCAGTTGAAAGGTAAGACACAAGGTCTGCTTAAATACCAATCGCCTAGAGCAGCCCGCTGCCTCTCGTTCACTATTTAAAGTTACTGAGGACAAGACCGAGTCTAGTTGAGCTAGATTGACCACAAATCTGGCATTATAACAGTATAATACATATATTCTAAATATACAGGCATAAGTGCGACAGTATAAACATTATATGACATATTGCAGTGTAAATGAATAGTAGACATAATAATAATTGAATGTAAACTTTAATGAAAGTTATAAAACACGCAAACCTCTGTTTCGTTCCCCACCTTTAGATAAGAACTTCTTTTTCAGATATGGCGCTTTCCTCTGTACAAAACTTCGTCGTATCGCACCGAGAGTCTCGAACAGAGAGTCTCAAACAGACAAGAACTCAGAATGAGTGAAAAGATGAGAAAAAATCAATAGAGAATGTGATTTGGTGTGAGGAAATGAGAAGGAGAGGGCTCATTCCATAAAGATTTTTGGCGCCTGAACATTTGGGCATTGCGCCAGAACGTTCGGGCACCCGCCTAAACGTTCGGGCAAGTACCCAAATTTTTTTTTTGTTTTTTGCGCAATCCTAGGGTATTAAACCTCTTTTGTGGGCACTTGAGATTTTAGAGGTTGGAAATCCTAGTGGTTGCGAATGACTCCTATGAACACTGACGTGCAAGCTTGCAGCAGTTAGAGGCTTTAAAAGGCCTAGAGTTATATGTATAAGGTCCTTTTGTTGTTGGGGAGACCTTGAATAAGGAAATAGATATAAAATAGTTTTTCACAACACCAAAAGAACCATCTAGCGAACCAAGTTATCAACCAGAACCACCAACCATAGTTGATGCCTTATGTTCTGTACAAAAAAAAAAAAATTAAAGTTGAGATAAATTTAATTTAAAAAGAATACACGAAATAAGGAAAGAAAATAAGGAATTCATTATAGCCCAAACTAAAAAAAAAGTTCACAAAAAGAGCACTATGCATGACATCGCCTGAGTTCACGTACAGATGTCCTTCCCCAGGCGTAGCCAGGTTCTCATTGTACGTCCTTCCTCAGGAACGATGCTTTGAATTCACGTACAAATGTCCCTCCCCAGGCGTAGTCAGGTTCTCATTGTACGTCCCTCTCCACAGAATTATAATGAATAGCGAGCAATGCTCCTAACTATTTTATAAGTCATAAACCACATACGTCCCTAAGTGGTGATATGTATGATGCCAATGCATGAACTGGTCTAGTCTACTTGTCTGATCTTTTCTTGACATTTAAACTGACTTTGGCAACGTCTGGTGATCCTTATCAGGGTTGGTATCACGACGTGCAAGGTTAGGACATTCAATATTACTTGTATAAGCTGATAGCTTTCAATAAGACCAACTAGATCTGTCCCCAGTTGAGAGGTGAGACACAAGGTCTGCTTAAATACCAATCGCCTAGAGCAGCCCACTGCGTCCCGTTTACTATTTAAAGTTACTGAGGACAAGACCGAGTCTAGTTGAGCCAGATTGACCACAAATCCGGCATTATAACAGTGTAATACATAAATTCCAAATATACAGGCATAAGTGCGACAGTATAAACATTATATGACACAATGCAGTGTAAATGAATAGTAGATATAATAATAATTGAATGTAAACTTTAATGAAAGTTATAAAACACGCAAACCTATGTTTTGTTCCCCACCTTCAGATAAGAACTTCTTCTTTTTCAGATCTGGCACTTCCTCCGGACAGAATTTCGTCGTATCGCAACGAGAGTCTCGAACAGAGAGTCTCAAACAGACAAGAACTCAGAATGAGTAAAAAGAGGAGGAAAAATCACTAGAGAATGTGATTTGGTGTGAGGAAATGAGAAGGAGAGGGCTCCTTTTATAGAGATTTTTGGCGCCTGAATGTTCGGGCATTGCGCCAAAACGTTCGGGCATGCGCCTGAACGTTTGGGCACGTGCCTGAATGTTCGGGCAAGTACCCAAATTTTTTTTTTTGTGCAATCCTAGGGTATTACACCTCTTTTATGGGCACTTGAGATTTCAGAGGTTGGAAATGCTAGTGGTTGCGAATGACTCCTATGAATACTGACGTGTAAGCTTGCAACAGTTAGAGGCTTTAAAAGACCTAGAGTTATATGTATAAGGTCCTTTTGTTGTTGGGGAGACCTTGAATAAGGAAATAGATATAAAATAGTTTTTCACAACACCAAAAGAACCATGTAGCGAACCAAGTTATCAACCAGAACCACCAACCATAGTTGATGCCTTAAGTTCTGTACAAAGAAAAAATATGAAAGTTGAGATAAATTTAATTTAAAAAGAATACACGAAATAAGGAAAGAAAATAAGGAATTCGTTATAATCCAAACTAAAAAAAAGTTCACAAAAAGAGCACTAGAGAAAATTTTGCCAAACCAAGTGAAAGATGCAAAATTATCTTATGACTATCTTAAGAAATAAAATGTGGGTTTGGATCTGTGTCTCTTTCTTCATCACCTTATTGCAAATTCAAAAATGTTAACGAGCTTCATTACAGAGAAGCATTCTTCCTCATCATCTCCAAAGCAATTTCTGGATGAATTTGTTATCATTTTACAAGAAGATTCGGAAGATCCTGACGAAATTCCATAATTTGTAAGACTATTCGATTAATGGTATTCTTCAATTTTTCAGGGTTGTAAACCGTAATCGTATATATAGTTTATAAAAGGTATTATAATTGGATTAGTTATAGCATATCCATGAGGCCAAATTTAATTTTATAACCCCAAATAGAGGTGGATGATGAGGAAGATAAGATTTTCAATTTTAGAATCTTGTTACCACACGACACAAGCGTAGCGAAGTATTAGTTGATAAATTGAAGCATAAGTACTGTAACAGTTTAATGCCAAAGATTGTGAAGCAGAAGAGGAGGATTCAATGAAAAAGCAAAGAAATATATCTGGAAGATATTAATGCGGGTTTGTCACACCCCGCCAGGACGCGCCTAAACCGGCGGTACACTCGCGGACGTGGCGCGCATTTAGAATTATCACAATGGTAATAACAGAATACGCGGCGGAAATATAAAACAGTACAAGTCTAATTTCATTTAATTCAGAATTCATTTGTACATGACATAGTTAAGGAAACAGACTACCCAAAATCCCCAATGAATAATACAAAGGGTACAAAATGTGGGTCCAATAACCTACACCCTGTCCACCCTAATTTTTTGTGAAAATTTGGATAATAATGGAGTGAGCTTAACGCGCTCAGTGGGTAAAATAGTTCGTGAGTATAATAATTAATAAAACATAATTCAAAATCAAATATCTTGAATACACATCAAAGCATCATAATCAATCAATATGTATGTATGCATGACACCGTCTCGTAATGGTTTGATGAACATACATCTTCGGAGTTCACGTACAGATGTCCTTCCCCAGGCTTAGCCAGGTTCTCACTGTACGTCCCTCATCAAGAATAGCGCTCTGGATTCACGTACTAATGTCCCTCCTCAGGCATAGTCGGGTTCTTATTGTACGTCCCTCTCCACAGAAATATAAAGAATAGCGAACAACGCTCCTAACTATTCTTTGAATCATAGTCTACATACGTCCCTAGGTGGTGATATGTATGATATCAATGCATGAACTGGTCTAGTCTATTGGTCTGGTCTTTTCTTAACATTTAGACTGACTTTGGCAACGTCTGGTGATCCTTATCAGGGTTGGTATCACGATGTGCAAGGTTAGGACATTCAGTATTACTTGTATAAGCTGATAGCTTTCAATAAGACCAACAAGATCAGTCCCCAGTTGAGAGGTGAGACACAAGGTCTGCTTAAATACCTATCGCCTAGAGCAGCCCGTTGCCTCCCATTCACTATTTAAAGTTACTGAGGACAAGACCAAGTCTAGTTGAGCCAGATTGACTACAAATCCGGCATTATAACAGTATAATACATAAATTCCAAATATACAGGCATAAGTGCGACAATATAAACATTATATGACATAATGCAGTGTAAATGAACAGTAGACATAATAATAATTGAATGTAAACTTTAATGAAAGTTATAAAACACGCAAACCTATGTTTCGTTCCCCACTTTCAGATAAGAACTTCTTCTTTTTAAGATCTGGTACTTTCCTCTGGACAGAACTTCGTCGTATCGCACCGAGAGTCTCGAACAGAGAGTCTCAAACAGAGAAGAACTTAGAATGAGTGAAAAGAGGAGGTAAAATCACTAGAGAAGCAGATTTGGTGTGAGGAAATGAGAAGGAGAGGGCTCCTTTTATAGGAAAATTGGCGCCTGAACGTTCGGGCGGGCTGCCCGAACTTCTGGGCATTTCTGCCCAAACGAATTTTTTTTTTTTGTAAAATACAGGGTATTACAAGGTTATTTATAGTTTTTAGGCACCCATAAATATAGCAAGCAAAAATGATGCAGGGGACAGTTTCAACAAAAATGCCTTGGCCCATCTAGTCGATTGGCTTGGTGCTGCCACCGCAACAAACATGACAATTGAGAATGGAAGAAGTAAATATTTGACAGGGAAAAATGAAATATCTCTGGAGATGGATTAGGAAGATATACCCATTATAAGGTTAACAAATATCTCGAAAGGAAATATGCCCTAAGAGAGGATTAATAACATGGAGGATAAATAGAAAGAAGGATGATGAATGGAAGCAACGGAAAACCAAAACAATAAATGTAAACATTAAATATTAAGAAACATGTAATAAGCGGGGATCCATATGCATTGAATGCCAAAGACATGGTGTCAACTTTATCGGATAATTTATGCTTTAAAATATTAGTAGCTCATGACTTCATTTGACTTTTTTCCTTCTTTTATGCTATACAATTCGAACGTGATAAATGTGTGATGAATGGGTGACTCAGCTTCTTGATATATCATATAAACTAGAAACACTATTCAATGAACGAAAGCAACATTTTCAAATAACAAAGATCGAATTACTATAAAGAGTCTTTGCATTGTTAAATATGTACACATCAAGAGACGTTTAAAAATATAAAATAATAAATATATAAAGAAAAATGGTATAATAAAGACGTTGTGGTACTGACAAAAGAAAAAAAAACAAACTAAATAAATTATATTATGTTATATTATATTATATTATATTATATTATATTATATATTAATTTATATTATATTATATTATTTTATGTCTATCAATTACTACAAACATCACATCATATTAAAATAATGTGAACAATATAATAAATGACATAAAAGGGGCATGTGAATTAGCCAATTTATTACAAAATGTACAGCCACAATATTTTTTCTGTAAGCCATTGAGTTTGCTATATCTAAATATTTTTCATTTTGACGTAGGGCTCTAGATTTAATTGTTGGGCCGCTCGATTTTCTCTTTTTTTGATGTTGTGCAAGATTAATTGTCGGGCCTCATTGTGTCATTTACTTTGAATTTTTATCCGCCATAGGGATCTAATTATAATTGTTCGTCTCTCTCCTTTCTCTTCTTTTGATGTTGTGCAACATTAATTGTCGGGCCTCACTATGTCGTTCACTTTGAATTCTTATTCGCCATAGGGATCTAGTTTTAATTCTTCGATCTCTCTCCTTTCTCTTCTTTTAATGTTGCACTTTTAATGTCCTAGTGGCTTATTTGATCATTTTTCAATGTCTTGACACAATGTGCATATTCAACCAACATTGCCAAAAAAAAAAAAAAACCCTTGAAACTTGTAATCATTTTGCTTGTTGACAATATTTTTTTATAATAGAAAAACGTTTTGCAGAAGCTTATACATAACACTTAAAGACCAAGCCAAATTCTCTAAGGGCACTAAAAATGTGTCGATAATAATTAGAAAAAAACAACAAAATACATTGGTGGTTAATAACGATATGATCCCCACCCATTAGTGGCTAATAAAATATAGAAAAAATCCAAAATCAAAAAGATGTAAATGATGTGGATTGAATAATTGTGGGAAGTAATAAACATCATATTGAATTTAAAAATAGAAAGTGGAAAGAAAGTTGAAATCTCTATTATTTGGTCTTATAAGGGGAATTACACGAATTGAAGTCCAATTATTTGAAATATATCAAGACAAACTCTAACTTTTCATAAATTGACACATATACTGTAATGACTTTACCAATCGTGTTTCTATGTTGAGTTATTTTTTTGTGTACACGTGATAAACAACCAAAAGGAACTACTTCGACTACTTTAGATCTGGGTATATTTCTCTGGATCTGGGTATATGAATTAAATAAAATGATTAAAAGCAAAAAAATATATTATATTATATTATAACCATGCAAAGGTAACAGTTCCAAACATTCCATTTATTTTTTTTAGTGACAATATCCTTATGGATAGACTACCGCATAAGCGTATGTCAAACTTAAAGATAAGTGACCTGATTACGAAAACCGTCAAACAGGTGACCTAGGTAACAGGTTGTTGAATAAATATAATTTCTTTTTTTCATATGTTATTTATTTTGTTTAAGTATTTAATATAATATATTGATATGTTTTTTGCTTATTAATTATAAAATTAAAAATATGGTATCATTGCATATATTTTGGCATCTCTCAAACATACAAATTTAAATAGAAAATGCTCGCTAAAGCTATGTAGATAATGAATGGCCTCAGAATGGAGTTAGAAAAGGGGAAAAAAACATACAAATACTAAAGAAAAAAATCAATGACAATAATTGATTCAATTATTTAAAACAAAGATGTGTAGGAGCAAATTAAAAACAAAGTTGAGACGATGAGACGATGGTTGGGACAAGCAATAGTGAACAAAATTTAAAAAAATTAAAGTTGTAAAGTGGGTGAGAAGGCATTCAAATGCATTAACACAAGAAAAGATAAAGATGAATTTTTGCAAAGACTTGTTCGTCTTTATATATTTGAATATAGTGTAGAGCGAAGAGTTTTTCTTTTCAAACCAGCATCAGCTTGCTTTGTCCAGCAAAATAGCAAGGGAATTGATCATAAATAAATAAATACGATTAAAATAGCAAACCTATTAACTAAAATAGAATTAACAATATTTGTAATGAGTTATTATAAATAATTTAAAAAAGGTGTTGTTGATACTTTACTCAGATTTTGCTAATTTATATGAAAAGGTCACATGATAAATAGTTAGTTGTTTTTGTTTTTTTGTTTTATTTTGTTTTATTGTGATTTTTTTAATCTTTTGCAATGAACTTATCTACAACATTTTAGGTGATAGAAAAACAGATCCATTTATTATATATAGAATATAATAATGTCGGAGAATAATTATGAATAATTGATAAAGCAATAATTGGGCATTTGAAGGAAATTTTGTAACTTATCTTAATTTGAATAATTGACTTAAGGGTGTTTAGTTTGAACATATATATTACTATTATCTTTAATTTTATAATTACTTATTCAATACAATATCTTTTATTTCTTTCAATTATTCAATCCACTTTTTATTTCAAATTTTCCATATATGGGTGCAAATTGATTCAATTATTTAAAACAAAGATGCGTAGAAGGAATTTAAAACAAAGTTAAGACGATGGGTGGGACACGCAATAGTTAACGTGTCACACCCAGCCCGAATGCTCCTAAACCGGCGGGACTCTCACAGACGGGGTGCGAATGCATTATAACAATAACTGAGTGTGTGAAAACACGATTAAGTACAAGTCTGATCTCATTAATTTCAGAATATATTTGTACGTGAAATAGTTAAGGGAACATTTTGCCAAAATTCTCAATAAATAATACAAAGGGTACAAAATATGGGACTAAAAACCTACACTCAGTCCACCCTAACCTCCTGTAAAAAGTTGGATAACAACGGGGTGAGTTCACGCTCAATGCATAAAATAGTTCGTGAATATAACAAATAATAAAGCAAACTTCATAATCAAATATCTTAAATACACATCAGAGCATCAAAATCAATCCAACATGCATGTATGCATGACACTGTATCGTATTGATTTGATGTTTGTACATCGTCTGAGTTCGTGTATAGATGTCCCTCCCTAGGAGTAGTCGGGTTCTCATTGTACGTCCCTCCTCAGGAACGACGTTCTAGATTCACGTACAGATGTCCCTCCTCGGGAGTAGCCAAGTTCTCATTGCACGTCCCTCTCTAGAGAAATATAATGAATAGCGAGCATTGCTTCTAACTATTCTATGAATCATAAACCACATACGTCCCTAGGTGTTGCTATGTAATACCCTGTATTTCACAAAAAAAAAAATTACTATTCTGGCATGCGCCTGAACGTTCGGGCGACTGGGTGCAGATTATAGGGCCCACATTTTGTACCCTTTGTATGATTCATTGGGGATTTTGGGAGTATGTTCCCTTAACCATTTTATGTACAAAACTATTTTAAATTAAATGAAATCAGATTTGTACTACGTACTGTATTTCCGCTACGCACTCTGTTGTTACCATTGTAATTGTTTCAAATGTGTGCCCCATCCGAGAGCGTACCGCCGGTTTAGGTGTGACATGCTATGTATGATGTCAATGCATGAAGTAGTCCGGTCTATACTTAACATTTAGACAGGATTTGGCAACGTCTGGTGATCCTTATCAGGGTCGATATCACTACGTGCAAGGTTAGGACATTCAGTATTACTTGTATAAGCTGATAGCTTTCAAATAAAACCAACCAAATCAGTCTTCAGGTGAGAGGTGAGACACGAGGTCTACTTAAATACCAATCGTCTAGAGCAGCACGCTGCCTCCCGTTTACTATTTAAAGTTACTGAGGACAAGACTGAGTCTGGTTGAGCCAGATTAACCACCAATCCGGCAGAACGACAGTGTAATACATGAACTCTAAATATACAGGCATAAGTATGACAAGTATAAACATTATACACAATGATGCAGTGTAAATGAATAGTATACATAATGATAAATGAATGTAAACTTTAATAAAAGTTATAAGACACGCAAACCTATGTTTCGTTCCCCACCTTCAAATAAAAACTCATTTTAGAACTGGCACCTTCCCCCGAGCAGAACAACATTGCACCGCACAGAGAGTCTCGGAAAGAGAGTCTCAAAAGAGAAGACAAAAACTCAAAATGAGTGAAAGAGAGACGAAAAATCACAAAGAAAAGTGATTTTGGTATGAGAAATGAGGAGGGGAGGGGTTTCTTAAATAGGAAAAATGGCTCCTGAAGGTTCGAGCATGCGCTTGAAGGTTCTGGCGTTAAGCCTGAAGGTTCGGGTGCAATTTTTTTTTTTTGTGCAAACTTAGGGTATTACACTCTACCCCCCCCCCCCCTTAAAAGGATTTCGCCCTCGAAATCAGTCCAAGTAGTCATGATGGCTATCTACGTGAGATTCACTGCCGTCGTCATCGTTTGCTAGCTCAGGGTAGTGCCTGTAAGGTCCCTGAATGGCACTGTGGCCGGTGGAATCCTCAACATCATGAAACCATAGAGAGCAAATGGAGTCGAATTCGTACTCAGAAGGTTCCAACCTTTGCTTAACAGATGGTGGTGTAGGGTTTTGTTGGTTGCATCGTTTAAGGGAAGGTAGGTTGAGCGGTGGGATGTTTTTCGTGTTTTTGCTCGAATCCGGCTGCCTGGCAATTTTGGTAGAAAATCCTGCCAAGATGAGGGCACGAGATTATTGTGGGCAAAATTGTTACGAAAAAGCCATGCACGATCTGTCGATAAGGATCGTTGTTTGTGTGGCGATGGAGTTGGTGAAGTAATGCAACTTTCTCCAAATGTTTCTTTTCATACAAGGTCGTGGGTTTTCTTACTTTCACATTTTATTTAGTATCCTCCAATTTTGTTGTGTCCCATACCACTCCAAAGTTAGTGATACCAAAGAAAGAATGGTTGTAAGTCGGCTCACCAAATATAGTCTTAAACAAAACATTTTCATTCATATATAAAATAAATTTTACAATGCCAGTGATCATTCCTGATTTTCCTTCCTACTACCGCTCCTTTTAGACCTCCTGCTAGGTACAGAAAGACTACTAGAAGAAGGTTGAGAATTTGCTCGTTGTTCTTCGACGTTTTGCATACGTGTTAACAAAGCATTTTGAGTCTCCTCCATCCAAGCAATACTAGCTACGATCACATTTAACTGCTCGAATGGGTTAGTCGATTGCCTCATTAATGGTTGATGGGTCAACTGTCCCATAGGTGGAGGGTAGGCCGTAGGCATTGGTGGAAAGTATTGGTCGTACGGTTGACTCATAGGTACAGGTAGTTATTTTGATTGTACGGAGATACCCTAACTGGAACCCCTTTGACATTTGGATATGCTTGGGTTGAAAAGTCTTGAAACAATTGGCTCATTGGGATGACCTGTCTTCCAAAATTTGGTGCCGCACAACTCTATTGTTGTTGGTTCACAGGAACTTGTGAAACTGGCCGATACGGTACCTCCGGAGTTGGAAACCTTTGGTACGTAGTATTGCCTTGAGTTGGCATGTTCTAGGAAGGTGGATTTACTGGAATTCTTTGTCCATCCTGATTTAGTTGAGGTTGATTTGGGTTGCTAAAGAAATCTTCCTCAGGAAATAGGTGATCGATTTGTCCATTATTCGAGGCTGGGTTTGCCGTAGGGTTCTGGTTTGGCTCGTTATACGGTGCCTCCCTAACATGAATCTTGCGCCGACTTTTTCGCTGACAACGTACATTTTTGTCTCTAATTCTTTCGCCATTTCCTCCTAAAGTCGCGCCGAATACTTCCTTGTCAGTCACCCCTCCGCTTGTGACAAATGTCTTGAAGGTAGAGGATGTTTTAACCGCCTTAGTGATCTGTTTCGAAGACTCATCAAAAGTGTTGACGTTTGCTTCGTATAGCATCCTCAGGATCAAGACTCTGTAGCCGAGGAGTTCCTTTCTTAAAGGGTTTTGAATCATCTGCAACATTTGCTGGATGATGATGTGAGGTAGGGAAACCTTAACTTTTCTTCTCTATGCAGTATAACACAAGAAGCTGAGCCCTTGACATAACACTTTTAGTCACCTTTTCAGGCAAGATGTTGTCGAATACGATCTTTCCAAGGCAAGAGGTGGTTTAAGGAGATTGTTTGGGACATGGGCGTACGTCAATTGAGTGTATGGCTTTTTGGCGAGAGAATTGAACAATTGTTCTTTGAACTCCGCGATCTTTGCAACTGTTTGGGGTTCGTGTGGATCAATGATTCTATCTTCAATCGGAATCTCCATAAGTCGCGCAATAATTTCGATGTTGATAGAAATCTTTGTTCCCCTGACCGTTGTCTCCAAAACAGGGCTGATCCCATCTTCTTGAAGTCCTACGCAATTCATGCCTTCGTAGAAGGATTTCATCAAGTTGTAAGAGACGTAACCCTCAACTTTTGTTATGTTCAACCACCCCAGTGTTGCGAGTTTTTCGTGAAGGATCAAACGGAGGTGAAGATCTCTATTGTCGATACTCCTCGTAGTCATAACCTCCATTTCGAACAGTTCCGTGAGTCTAGTGGGAATTGGTTCCCGACTACTGAACGTCGTTCCTTTACTTGAGGCCATTATCTTGTTGAAAGGAAGATAAACTTTAAAATACACAAAATATATTCTTAACATTTTTTAAATTTATGCCTTGTCTGTTGGACAATATTTTTTATTTTTCTCTTGATGTTTATGCCATCATTTAATCCATATTTTTCATTGGCAATATGATATATATATATATATATATATATCTCATATATACATAGATATATAGATATATATATTTAATCATAACTATATATATAGTTTTCATAAATCATAACTATATATATATTTGACTGTAAATTATATAAAAACTATATAGTTTTCTAGATATATATTTAATATAAATCTCAACTATATATATAATTCATAAATATATATATATATATATATATATCTAATAAAAATTTTCTTCCCCTAATTTGGTGGACTTGGGCGGGCCGTGGACCTTACTCTCTGATACCATTAAATATCACACCCCGCCCGGACGCCCCTAAATCGGCGGGACACTCACGGACGGGGTGTGAATGCATTATAACAATAACTGAGTGAGCGGAAACACAATTAAGTACAAGTCTGATTTCATTAATTTCAAAATATATTTGTACATGAAATAGTTAAGGGAACATTCTCCCAAAATCCCCAATGAATAAAACAAAGGGTACAAAATATGGGCCCAAAAACCTGCACCCGGTCCACCCTAACCTCCTGTGAAAAATTGGATAACAATGGGGTGAGTTACACGCTCAGTGAGTAAAATAGTTCATGAATATAACAATTAATAAAGCAAACATCATAATCAAATATTTTAAATACATATCAGAGCATCATAATCAATCCAACATGTATGTATGCATGACACCGTCTCGTATTGGTTTGATGATTATACATCGCCTGAGTTCACGTACAGATGTCCCTCCCCAAGAGTAGTCGGTTTCTCATTGTACGTCCCTCCCCAGGATAGAAGCTCTGGATTCACGTACATATGTCCCTCCCCGGGAGTAACCAGGTTCTCATTGTACGTCCATCTCCAAAGAAATATAATGAATAGCGAGCATTGCTTCTAACTATTCTATGAATCATAAACCACATACGTCCCTAGGTGTTGCTATGTATGATGCCAATGCATGAACTGGTCTAGTCTTTACTTAACATTTAGACAGGATTTGGCAACGTCTGGTGATCAGGGTCCGTATCACTACATGCAAGGTTAAGACATTTAGTATACTTGTATAAGCTGATAGCTTTCAAATAAGACCAACCAAATTACTCTCCAGTTGAGAGGTAAGACACGAGGTCTACTTAAATATCAATCGTTTAGAGCAGCAAGCTGCCTCCCGTTCACTATATAAAGTTACTGAGGACAAGACTGAGTCTGGTTAAGCCAGATTGACCACTAATCCGGCATAACAATAGTGTAATACATGAACTCCAAATATACAGCCATAAGTATGACAAGTATAAACATTATACGCAATAATGCAGTGTAAATGAATAGTAGACATAATGATAAATGAATGTAAACTTTAATAAAAGTTATAAGACACGCAAATATATGTTTCGTTCCCCACTTTCAAATAAAAACTCCTTTCAGAACTGGCGTCGTCCCTCGAGCAGAACCGCGTTGCACCGCACAGAGAGTCTCAGAAAAAAAGTCTAAAAAAAAGACAAAAACTCAAAATGAGTGAAAAAGAGAAAGGAAAATCGCAAGGAGAAATGATTTTGGTGTGAGAAATGAGGGAGGGAAGGGGTTCCTTAAATAGAAAAAATGGCGCCTGAAGGTTCAGGCGTTGGGCCTGAAAGTTCGGGCATACGCCTGAAGGTTCAGGCGTTGCGCATGAAGGTTCAAGCGTTGCGCTTGAAGGTTCGGGTGCAATTTTTTTTTTTTTTGTGTGCAAACCTAGAGTATTACATAACGGGAGAGAGTTCAAGGGAGAGATATGAAAATGATGCTGATTGTGGCAGCTGGAAAAGGTCTTTTAATTTATGTGATAGGGTTAGGTTTTTGCGGTGGTGAGTTGGTTTCCAACATTTTATCTTGCAAATCTTACATGAAGGGAAATTAAGAGTAGATTAAGGAGTCATTTTGGTTATTTTCGATAAAAGAAATTAGAGAATAATTTTGTAAAGGAAAGGAAAGAGAAAGGTAAATTTTCCAGCATGTGACAAATTGATATCGTTGCTTGATCTTATTGCATGTATGGCATGGCCATATATCTACATTATTCTACTATTACATTTTGTAATATTTGGGCATAACGACTATCACACATGAGTCTATTTCAATTAGATGTGTGAAATTTTAAAAATACCCTTAAGGATAAAATTACATAAATACTCTCAAAATTTTCAGGATATTACATGCTACCTAAAGAAATTCATCTTCAAAATTTAAAGTTATCTTCAAAATTTAAAGTTTATACTTACTTTATGTTTTGTTGGAGAAATAATATAATATCTCTTTCACGTAAAGATATAATAATAGTTAATAATGAATAATATAATGTCTTATTCTTATAACTATTGAAAAAACTATTAAATAATATATTTAGGAGTGCGTACCATTATTATTGACATTATTCACCTCCGATGCACTTGGCATGTTAATATTATATTATTCACGTAATATATCCATTATTTTCAATTAATTTACCAATAAAAAAAAATCTATTAATTGTATTATTCTCTACTTCACATGAACCCCTTATATTAGCAATATAAAGAAACAACATTAATGTGCTGTCACAAATTGTCATTACATGCAATATTAATATCTACAATAGTAATTTTAAACTTCTTATATTTTCTCTTTCTTCCTTAAATACCAAGCTAATATAAAAATAAATAAAAAAAATAAAATAAAACAAAAACACAAATCCTCAAAGCACCCAATTACAACAATTTCAGCTGCACGCCGACTTACATATGTGATTCAGCATTCCATTTAATTTTTTTTCTCAAAAAAAGATCATTTACAAATTATTCTTTTGTAATACTAACTTCATTAATATAACATGATATTTTTGGCTAGACCGACAATAGGTTGGCTGATATGAGTTTGATGTATAAGTTTTGGTATTCATATATATTTTCTCAGACTCCAAATCAGTTTTCAATGAGCTCTCCAAAGCTCACGTGACTCGATGACTGTTTTAATTATTGATGATAACTAGATAAAATGTAATGGAGAATTTTTTTTTTTTTTGAAAGGTAATGTGACAAAGATGTATCTGTCATATTTTATTTTATTCGTTGTGATCGAAATTGTTGTGCCTATATGTTAGCGTCTCCAACACGTAAATCTAAAATTTTCAAAATTTTTTGATGCTTTTCTTTGGCAATGAATATGTTGTTTACGTCATTTTGTTGTAAAAAAATAACATTAATTTAAGGGCCTATTTTTTTTTTCTTACACTTTGTTGTCATGTACCCAAGAAGAATATGTGTTGCAATATGTGTCTGACCACTTAAATTTGTATGGTCAACAATACATCATTCATAAAAAGGTGGACAAGGTAAAAGACTAAATTGCTTAGTCATGGTGCGGACAATCCATGTTGCTTGAAAGCTATGATTGCCAACTTCCAAAATATTTTTCCTCTACCAATATTAGTTTTGCTAATTACAATTATACGTTTACTCCTTTTCTTGGAGGTCTCACTTAATCCTACTTTTTTTTTTATTGGGGTCATCATTTCAATCTCCCTCATTCCAATCCCACTAACTTTTTTTTTATTGGGGTCATCATTTCAATCCCACTTTTTATTTTAATATCATTTAAATGAATAGCCCCTTCCTATTTATTTGTTTTTGAAAATATTACACCACTTTCTATTTTAGTTTATATAAATATTTCACTTTCATTTATTTTTCATTTTGTTAATTTTTTTTCCTTACATTCTTACTAGAGGCACGCCAGAGATCAATCTTTTTGTTTCTTTATTTTTTAAAAATAGTACTCTAGAAATAATTTTAAATTTTATGTTTATGAACCAAACAAAGTTAAAGACAACTTATTTGTGATTTATAACAATTACGGGTCGTGATTGTTATGAACTTAGATTTTGAAGCAAAGTTTTATTTCTCCTATCATTTTGTTGGTAAATACGCTAATATATTTACAAATGTAACAAATTAAACAAAATAATGTAAGAAATTAAACAAAAATAGCACTTACTTGATTTTGGTAGATGCTTTTCTTGTTTCAAATATTTACAGAGAAGAATTTGAGGTGATTTGGAGATTGGTTGCGGTACGCATTTTGCTTATTCTTATATATAATTAAGGAGAGAATGAATGATAAAGAGGCCCGCGAAGACCCAACCCGTTAGTGGCTAATTATGTATATACAAAAATTAAAAGAGAAAATGGTTAATCATTATATGTTATGCCCGTGAATATATTGAATAAACATATTGAATGAACATAGATGAAGTTTTATATTTTTTATAATAACAGAACCAACAAGGGATGAGAAATGATTAAAAAAAAGAAGAAAACAAAAGAAACTCGTGAAGAGCCCCCCACCTATTAGTGGCTAATCATGTATATAAAAAAATTAAAATAGAAAGTGGCTAATCATAACATATACAATGTTATCTCTGTGAACATATTGAATGAACATCGATAATGTTTTATATTTTTTACAATCACAGAACCCAATAAAGGATGAGAAATGATTAAAAAAAAACAAACAAAAAAAAGTGGTTATCAATACTATTTGATATATATATATATATATATACAATGTTATGTTTTGAATATATTGAATGGACATGGATGGAGTTTTATAGTTTTTACAATCACAGAACCCAATAATGGATGAGAAATGTTAAAAAAAAAAAGAACAAAACAAAAGAAAGTGATAGATTAAAATGCGTTAAAATGGAAAATAGAAAAGGAGGTGGGCGAAATTAATGCATTTACATGAGGAGCGTTATTATATATATAAATAATTAAGGAGAGAATGAATGATAAAAAGACCCATGAAGACCCCACCCATTAGTGGCTAATTATGTATATAAGAAAATTAAAATAGAAAGTGGCTAATCATTATATCTTATGCCCGTGAACATATTGAATGGACATGGATGGAGTTTTATATTTTTGACAATCACAAAACTCAATAAATGGATGACAAATGATTAAAAAAAAACAAAAAACAAAAAAAAAAACCCGTGAAGACCCCCACCCATTAGTGCTAATCATGTATATAAAAAAAATAAAAATAGAAAATGGCTAATCTTAACATATAACATGTTATCCCCGTGAACATATTGAATGGACATGGATGATGTACACTCTCGGACGGGGCGCGCATTTAGAACAATCATAATGGTAACAACATAGTACGCAGCGGAAATACAGTACACGCGGAAATACAGTACACACAGTACAAATCTAATTTCATATAATTCAGAATACTTTTGTACATAAAATGGTCAAGGGAACATACTCCCAAAATTCCCAATGATTCATACAATGGGTACAAATGTGGGCCCCATAACCTGCACCCAGTCCACCCTAATTTCCTGTGAAAGATTTGATAATATTGGAGTGAGCTTAACGCGCTCAGTGGGTAAATAGTGCATGAGTATAACAATTAATAAAGCATACTTCAATATCAAATATCTTAAATACACATATGAGCATCATAATCAATCAATATGAATGTATGCATGACACCGTCACGTATTAATGGTTTGATGAACGTACATCGCCTGAATTCACGTACAGGAACGATGCTCTGAATTCACGTACTGATGTCCCTCCCCGGGTGTAACCGGGTTCTCATGTACGTCCCTCTCCAGAGAAATATAATGAATAGTGAGCAATGCTTCTAACTATTCTATGAATCATAAACCATATACGTCCTTAGGTGGTGATATGTATGATGCCAATGCATGAACTGGTCTAGTCTACTGGTATGGTCTTTCTTGACATTTAGACTGACTTTGACAATGTCTGGTGATCCTTATTAGGGTCGGTATCACGACGTGCAAGGTTAGGACATTATATGACATAATGCAGTGTAAATAAATAGTAGACATAATAATAATTGAATGTAAACTTTAATAAAAGTTATAAAATACGCAAACCTATGTTTCGTTCCCCACCTTCAGATAAAAACTTCTTCTTTCCGATCTGGCGCTTTCCTCCGGACAGAACTTCGTCGCACCCCACTGAGAGTCTCGATCAGAGAGTCTCAAAAACTAAAAACTTAGAATGAGTGGAAAGAGAAGGAAAATCATAAGGAGAGTGATTTTGGTGTGAGAAATGAGAATGAGGAGGGTTCCTTATATAGAGATTTAACGTTCTGGCATGCGCCTGAACGTTCTGGCACCGCGCCTGAACGTTCTGGCGCCGCGCCTGAACGTTCTGGCACCGCGCCTAAACGTTCTGACACACCGCCTGAACGTTCTGGCATTGCGCCTGAACGTTCTGTCATGCGCCTGAACGTTCTGGCATGCTTGCCCAAATAGTTTTTTTTTTTGTGAAATATAGAGTATTACACTCTACCCCCCATAAAGGGATTTCGCCCTCGAAATCAAGTCAAGTATTGATGAGGGGTATTGGTTGCGAAGTAGCCGCAGGTTGCCAAGGAGCCACTGCGTGTGTGCATCACTATATCCATTGATATGATTTTAAGACATCTGCGTAGTTATTCAAGTGAAACAATGTATGAAGATAGGTGTAAACAATGTTTCATCCTGGTATTTATAAGTGAAAATAATACAATGTATCACATCATCAGGTGTTACTAGAAAACAATTCAGGGTATTTCTGTTTAATTGTGGATTCTAGTTCCCATGTAGCTTCCTCTATGCCGTGGTGATCCCAGAGCACTTTCACAAGTGGTACGCTACGTCTCCATAGTTCTTGAGTTTTTCTATCTAAAATCTGTATTGCTTTCTCTTGATATTTATTTCCTTCCTCAACCCGAACCTCGACTAAAGGGATGATATGCGAAGGATCAGGACGATACTTGCGAAGCATAGATACATGAAAAACGTCATGAACCTTAGGCATGGACGATGAAAGGGACAGACAATAAGCAAGTTTGCCAATACGTTCAATGATCAGAAATGGACCGATATACCGCGGGGAGAGCTTTCCTTTGATTCCAAAGCGTTTGACACCTCGGGTGGGCTGGACTTGTATAAAAACAAAGCCCCCTTATCAAATTCTAGAGGTTGTCGTCGTTTGTCAGCATAGCTCTTCTGTCGACTTTGTGCAACACGAAGTCGTTCCTTTACTAGTGTGATTTTCTCAGAAGTCTCTTGAACTAGTTCAGGGCCGAATTGCGGTCGATCTGCCATATCTAACCAGCAGACCGGAGATCTGCAAGGCCGACCATAGAGAGCCTCATATGGTGTCATGCCGATACTAGTTTGGTAGCTGTTGTTGTATGCAAACTCAGCTAGATGCAAATACTTTGCCCATCCATCATTAAAGTCAAAAATGCAGCATCGTAGCATGTTTTCTAAGATTTGGATAAGCCGTTCTGACTGTCCATCAGTCTGGGGGTGGAAGGCTGTGCTCATAGTGATCTTTGAACCCATTCTATTTTGGAAGCTTTTCCAAAAGTTTGATGTGAATCGAGGGTCTCGATCAGAAACGATCGTGAGTGGTATGACATGAAGGCGTACGATCTCTCTTTCATATAGTTCTGCAAGTTTGGCGGGATTATCTGTGAACTTTATTGGCAAGAAGTGTGCAGACTTGGTAAGTCTGTCAATGATAACCCAGATAGCATCTTGCCCTTCATTATTTCGAGGTAAGGCTGTAACAAAATCCATTGCGATGTTCTCCCATTTCCATTCTCCAATAGGTAACGGCTGGAGAAGGCCAGAGGGAAGTCTTCATTCTGCCTTAACTTTCTGGCAAACAAGACATCGAGCAACGAAGTCTGCAATTGCCTTCTTCATTCTAGAAAACCAGAATTGTCGCTTGACATCCTGGTACATCTTGTCAGCCCCAGGATGCATAGCGTATCTCGAACAGTGCATCTCAGCAAGCACGTCTTTCCGAACCTCAGGATCGTTCGGAAGACAAAGACGTTTTTTATAGAAAACAGCTCCGGCGTCAGAGACTGACCAATGAGGAAGGCCTTGCCCTCTGAGTAGAAGTTCTCGTTTCTCCATTAACATAGGGTCATTGGCTTGAGTAGCTGAAATCTTGCGAACGAAGTCAGAGGTGGCTGATAATTGAGAGAGTCGTGGGCGTGGTCCCTCTTCGTTCAGCTGGAGGTTAAAGTTCTCTATTTCTGTAGCCAATTTCCCCATTTCATAGTTAAGAGTGCAAGCAACATAAGATTTTCTACTCAGGGCATCAGCCACAACATTAGCCTTGCCAGGATGGTACTGGAGTTGAAAGTCATAGTCTTTCAAGAATTCCAACCATCTTCTTTGGCGGAGGTTTAGGTCTCTCTGGGTGTATATGTACTTAAGACTCTTATGATCTGAGAAGACCTCGAACCGTTCACCGTATAGGTAATGACGCCATAATTTCAGTGCAAACACAACAGCTGCAAGTTCCAAGTCGTGTGTTGGGTAATTACCCTCGTGAATCTTCAGTTGCCTCGAGGCATAGGCAACAACTTGGTCTTCTTGCATTAGTACGGCACCTAACCCTTGGAGGGAGGCGTCAGTGTATAATGAAAATCCAATTCCATTTCTTGGAGTGATAAGTACAGGTGCTATCGTGAGGCGTTTCTTCAATTCCTGAAATGATGCCTCACAGGCGGGATTCTAGATGAAGCGCATGTCCTTTCGAGTGAGCTTGGTCATAGGTTCAACAATCTTTGAGAAGTCCTTAATGAAGCGTCTGTAATAGCCAGCCAAACCAAGAAAACTACTAATCTGAGTAACAGTGGTAGGCTGTTTCTAGTTTAAGACGGCTTCAACCTTAGAAGGATCGACCTCAATGCCATTGCCGAAAACCACATGGCCGAGGAATTGAACTCTCTCCGCCCAAAATTCGCACTTACTCAACTTTGCATACAGTTGGTGGCTGCGCAAGGTCTGGAGGACGATCTTCAAATGGATTTTATGGTCTTCCTCGGTTGAGGAATATATCAAGATGTCGTCGACAAAAACCACTACAAATCGGTCTAACTATAACCTGAATATGCGATTCATCAAATCCATGAATGCTGCAGGTGCATCTGTTAGACCGAACGGCATGACCAAGAACTCGTAGTGACCGTACCGAGTTCTGAATGTTGTCTTGGCAATGTCCGACTCTCGGATCCGGAGTTGATGATAACCGGACCGTAAATCAATCTTAGAGAAGTATCTGGCATCTCTAAGTTAGTCGAACAAGTCATCAATCCTGGGCAATGGATATCTGTTCTTGATGGTGACGTTATTCAACTTTCGATAATCGATACAAAATCATAACGAACCATCCTTTTTGCGAACAAATAGAACTGGACCACCCCAGGGTGATGAACTCTTTCTGATGAAGCCATTACTCTCTAAGTCCTGCAGTTGTTTGTCTAATTCAACTAGCTCGATATTTGACATTCTGTATGGTGGAATTGAGATAGGCCCGGACGCGCCTAAACCGGCGGTACACTCTCGGATGGGGCACGCATTTGGAACAATCATAATGGTAACAACAGAGTACGCAGCGGAAATACAGTACACACAGTACAAATCTAATTTCATATAATTCAGAATACTTTTGAACATAAAATGGTCAAGGGAACATACTCCCAAAATTCCCAATGATTCATACAATGGGTACAAATGTGGGCCCCATAACCTATACCCAGTTCATCCTAATTTCCTGTGAAAGATTTGATAATATTGGAGTGAGCTTAACGCGCTCAGTGGGTAAATAGTGCATGAGTATAACAATTAATAAAGCATACTTCAATATCAAATATCTTAAATACACATATGAGCATCATAATCAACCAATATGAATGTATGCATGACACCGTCACGTATTAATGGTTTGATGAACATACATCGCCTGAATTCATGTACAGGAACGATGCTCTGAATTCACGTACTGATGTCCCTTCCCGGGTGTAACTGTGTTCTCATGTACGTCCCTCTCCAGAGAAATATAATAAATAGTGAGCAATGCTTCTAACTATTCTATGAATCATAAACCATATACGTCCTTAGGTGGTGATATGTATGATGCCAATGCATGAACTGGTCTAGTCTACTGGTATGGTCTTTCTTGACATTTAGACTGACTTTGACAACGTCTGGTGATCCTTATTAGGGTCGGTATCACGACGTGCAAGGTTAGGACATTATATGACATAATGTAGTATAAATGAATAGTAGACATAATAATAATTGAATGTAAACCTTAATAAAAGTTATGAAACACGCAAACCTATGTTTTGTTCCCCACCTTCAGATAAAAACTTCTTCTTTCTGATCTGGCGCTTTCCTCCGGACAGAACTTCGTCGCACCTCACCGAGAGTCTAGATCAGAGAGTCTCAAAAACTAAAAACTTAGAATGAGTGGAAAGAGAAGGAAAATCATAAGGAGAGTGATTTTGGTGTGAGAAATGAGAATGAGGAGGGTTCCTTATATAGAGATTTTTGGCGCCTGAACGTTCTGGCTTGCGCCTGAACGTTCTGGCACGCGCCTGAACATTCTGGCATGCGCCTGAACGTTTTGTCATGCGCCTGAACGTTCGGGCGTTGCCCAAATAGTAAATTTTTTTTTTTTGTGTATCCATTGCCTTGTTCCCTGAATCTTGTCAAACTCTCCTGTAGGCAAGGTTAAGTGAACTTGCTTGTTCATACAGTCAATTTGTGCATTCAGTGGTGTTAGCCAGTCCATGCCGAGGATGATGTCAAAGTCTTCCATATCCATCACAAAAAGATCTGCATATATTATCTGGTCTGACAGTCGAAGCTCACATCGAGAACACTGCAAGCTGACGTCAGCACTAGATCCGAACGGTGATGTGACATGGAGGGTGATGTTTGTGGGTTCAGGATGCAGGCCTAAATGTCTTACCAATTCAGATGATATAAAAGAATGCGTAGCACCTGAATCAAACAAAACATGCACCATTGTATTGAACAAAGGAAAGGTGCCTTCGACGACATTGTTGTCTGGTAGGGGATGGTGAGCGATGGCGAATGCTCGACCCTGATTTCGATGACCCTGGTTCTGCTGGTTCTGCCTGGGTTGGGCATTAGCAGCAGGTGGTGCTTGTTGGACTGGAATAGCCGGAATAGGTTGTTGAAGGTGCGGACAAAGATGTTTTACATGGCTTTTCTGGCCGCAGTTGAAACAAGTCGGCCTGTACCGCTGATTGTTTTGCGGGCCATGCTGATTATTCTGCTGGTCTTGCTGATTGTGGTGTCGACCACCACCTATGCCATTTTCGTTGCTACGGCCACCTCTACCATAACGACCGCCACGGCCATGAGTTCGGAAACCCTGACAGTTACGGTTAGAAGGTTCAGTCGCAGGTGTTGTGGCCTCATTCTTCGGAACTAGGGCTGGGAGGGCTGGGTTTTGATTGTAGTAGGGCTTTTTCTTGTTGCCCTGTTGTGAGCCTTGTTGGGAAAACGTTGCAGGCCGTTTGCCCTTATTCATTCTCTGTTCCTGTAAGAGCTTCTCTTGTTCAAAACTCATGGCCTTGTCAACAACCTCCTTGTAAATCTTGAGATCCAAGATCGATAAGGCTTGCCGAATGTCATGGCGAAGACCATTATAAAATTTCTCACTCTTATCTCGCTCCGTTGAGATGGTGGAGAGAAAGTAGACTGATAATTCTTTAAATTTTCCAGCATATTCTCTGATGGTCATGGTGCCCTGATATAACTTAGCAAATTCCTGGCGCTTCTGCTTTGTCACCGTGCTGGGAAAATACTCATCAATAAACATTGACTCAAACTGTTGCCAAGTCATATCTGCTATATTGACCCTTGGGTCTTCTTTCACTGTGATCCACCATGTGTTTGCGGCACCAACAAGTTGATAGGTTGCTAGTGGAATTTTACGAGTCTCATCGACTCCCATTGCATTAAGAGCCTTCTTGGACTCATCCAACCACTTTTGCACCTCATTAGGATCAATGGTGCCATCGAAAGTAAGAGGTTGTAACCGCTTGTATTTAGTAATCTGATCGGTTTGAGCTTCGGACCCAAATTTTACAGGTGCTTGAGCCGTGGCAACCTGACTGGCTGCGGTCTCACGAACGGCAGTTTGAACAGTGACCTTCATCGCCTCAATAAATCCAGCGAAGAAGGTTTCAATGCTTGAAGGCATGGCAAAGGGTGCGGGTGGTGGTGGTATTGCCTGCCCAGATGTAGTGGCAGTGGTGGGTGTGGCCTGTGCTGTTGTCGGAGGCGGCAGTTCCTGAATCTCAGGAGGTGCCTCCACTGCTGGACGAACAGCACGTGGCCTTCCTTTCTTCCTGGTTTGCATTGTCTCACTGGCAAAAAGAAAAGGAAACCAAGATTTAGGAACTCGAGCCAAGTATAATGTTATAATATGCTCAACAACAATTTCGAGAGTACTTCAATATTAAAGTCACGTATTTTTCTAAGTATAGTGTAAGGTTTTTTGTTGAGTAATCAAAGAATCTTATATAGCTCGTATGTTTGGCCATGGTGTAAAAAACAAGGTTAGAATGTTTAGATAATAAGTACAAACATGCGTAAGTATTTAAAATGATTTTGTTGTGGGTTTTGTGAACATACATATATGTTTTATTGAAAAACCATACGAGTCATAAGAAGTCTAAGATTTGTCTCGGTAAATATCCTGATCTTACGTTCTATCGCAATCTTATGCATTCATACGCTTACACTTAGTCTGTTCGATTATTATCCAAGTTCATGTGTCCCATACCACATGACTTTGATAATAAGGGTGTAAACCAAGTTAAGTTGGATGAACACGATCTCTAAAAACATTGGCTGAATAGAAGTTCACTAATAGTATCGTCCAAATTTACTCGTCCCATACCGTGTAAACTTAGTGATAATATTAGTAATGCAACTTTCTCCAAATGTTTCTTTTGACACAAGGTCATGGGTTTTCTTACTTCCACATTTTATTTAGTATCATCCAATTTTGTTGTGTCTCATACCACTCCAAAGTTAGTGATACAAAAGAA
The DNA here is from genome assembly GCA_035771175.1 of Paratinospora sagittata. Taxonomy (NCBI): domain Eukaryota; kingdom Viridiplantae; phylum Streptophyta; class Magnoliopsida; order Ranunculales; family Menispermaceae; genus Paratinospora; species Paratinospora sagittata. The sequence continues at coordinate 39,596 of JAYMFD010001432.1, forward strand.
AGAATGGTTGTAAGTCTGCCCACCAAAGATAGTTTTTAAACAAAACAATTTCATTCATATATATCAAAGAAAATTTTTTTTTTACAATGCCAGAAATTAATTTTGACTTTCTTGCCTACTATCGTTCCTTCGAGATCTACTGTTATGTACAGAATGACTACTAACAGAAGGTTGAGAGTTTGCCCGCTCTGCGTTGGAGTTTTGCAAACGAGTTAATATATTATTGTGGCTCTTTTTCAGTGCAGCAATATTGGATGCCATTTCACCTAACTGTTCAAGTAGGTTAGTCGGTTGTCCCATTGGTGGTTGATGGGTCGTTTGTCTCGTAGGTGAAGGGTAGGCCATAGGCATTGGAGGAAAGTATTGGTTGTATGGGTGATTCATAGGTGGAACGTAGTTGTATTGATTGCGCGGGGATCCCCTAACCGGAACTCCTTGGATAATTTGGTTTGTTTGAGATGAAAAAGTTTGAAACAATGGGCTCATTGGAATGTTTGGCCCTCCAAGATTTGGTGACGCCAAGTACTGTTGTTGTTGGTTTACGACAACTTGTGGAACTGGCTGATACTGTACCGCAGGAGTTGAAAATCTTTGGTACGAAGTGTTGCCTTGAGTTGACACCTTGTCTATCATGACTTTGTATAGGTGGATTTAGTGTGGCATATAATTCTTCGTCAGTAAATGGTCAATCGGTTGGATTACCGGCTGGGTCTGATGTAGGATGTGGATTTGAATCATTAGTTGGGCCTTCTCTGACAGGCATCTTGCGTCGACATTTGCGAAGGCAACGCCCGTGCTTGTCTCTCATTCTTTCGGCAGTTCTTATTGTCGTGTTGAATACCTCTTCGTCAGTTACCCCTCCACTTGTGCCATATGTCTTGAAGATAGAGGATGTTGTAACTGGTTCAGTGATCAACTTTGACGTTCCATCGAAAGTGTCAACGTTTGCCTCGTAAAGTATCCTCATAATCAAGACTCCGTAGCCGAGGAATTCCTTCTTTATAGGGTTTTGAATCACCCTCAACATTTGTTGGATGATGATGTGTGGTAGGGAGACCTTTATTTTCTTCTCTATGCAATACAACACAAGGAGTTGGGCCCTTGACATAGTGCCCCTAGTGCCCCTTTCTGGCAAGATGTTGCCATATACAATCTTTCTGAGGCTGACAAGAGATGGCTTAAGATGATTGTTTGGCAGGTTGGTGTATGTTGATTGAGTGTATGGCTCTTTGGCGAGGGAATGGAACAGTTGTGCATTAGATTCTGCGATCTCTGCAACTGTCTGGGGGTCATGTGGATCAATAATCCGCTCCTCAATCAGAATCTTCAAAAGGCGAGCAATAATCTCGATATTGATAGGAATTGTCGTTCCCATGATTGTTGTCTCTAAATGAGGGCTGATCTCATCTCCGTGAAGTCTCACGTAATTCATGGTTTCATAGAAGGATCTGACCAAGTTGTAAGAGACTTGACCCTCGACTTTGGTTATATTTAACCAATCCAGTGTTGCGAGTTTGTCATGAAGGATTGGACAGAGGCGGAGATCGCTATTGTCGATGCTCCTCATGGTCACAACCTCTCTTTTGGAAAATTCCGTTAGTCTAGTGGGAATTGGTTCCCTGCTAGTAGAAGTTGTTCCTTCCCTTGAGGCCATTCTTTTGCTGAAAGGGAAATAAATTTGTGTGAAAGACACAAAATAGATTCCTAACATTTTTAAGATTTATGCCTTATTTGCTAGACATTATTTTCGAGTTTTCTTTTGATGTTTATGCCATCAAGAAAATTTCTTCATTAGTGATTTGATGTACATGTGTCGTATTCACCTACGAATGTATAGACATATTTCCTCATAACTATATATAGTTTCCAAACGCAACTATTTGAAATATGTATATATGTCGTATTCACATATGAATGTATAGACATATTTAATCATATATATAGTTACCATAAATCAACTACATATATATATTTGAAGTTAAACTATATAAAAATCATATATAGTTTTTTTTTTTTTATCCAAATCTTATATTTTTTATAAGAAAACCCAATAATGGATGAGAAATGACTAAAAAAAAAAGAACAAAACAAAAGAAAGCGGTATATAACAAGACAAAAGAAAGTGATAGATTAAAATGCGTTAAAATGGAAAATAGAAAAGGACAAGGACGAAATTAATGCATTTACATGATTTCAACAGCTTATGAATAAGGGATTTAGGGGAGCATTATTATATATAGAAATAATTAAGGCGAGAATGAATGATAAAGAGGCCCATGAAGACCCCCACCCATTAGTGGCTAATTATGTATATACAAAAATAAAAATAGAAAGTGGTTAATCAGTATATGTTATGCCGGTGAACATATTGAATGGACATGGATAGAGTTTTATATTTTTTACATTCACATAACTCAATAATGGATGAGAAATGATTAAAAAGAAAAAAGAAAACAAAAGAAACCCGTGAAGACCCACCCATTAGTGGCTAACTATGTATATAAAAAAAATAAAAATAGAAAGTGGCTAATCATAATATATATAATGTTATCCCCGTGAACATATTGAATGAACATGGGTAGTGTTTTATATTTTTTACAATCACAGAACCTAATAATGGATGAGAAATGATTAAAAAATAGAACAAAACAAAAGAAAGTAGTTATATATATATATACAATGTTATATTGTGAACATATTGAATGAACATGGATTGAGTTTTATATTTTTACAATTACATAACCAAATAATGGATGAGAAATGATTAAAAAAAAGAACAAAAAAAAGATTTAATTTAATTAAAAAAAATAGATATAATAAATATCCATTATTTTTCACGTAAAAATTGACTAAAGATTATTATATTATATAATATTATTCACGTATACGTTATAATTAAGTATAAAGGAATAATAATGACATTCGAGTTAATACATTATTCACCCAATAAGTATAGCCTTTTTCTCGGCGTATCCAACTCCACGTATATATTTTGCAAAATTCCAAAAACGATCTTCCTCCTTTATCTAAGATCTACCGCTCCATCCCATGATTATCTAGATCATTTAAAAGAGTATTTATTAGAGATTCCATAATACTTGGATTCATTACTCTTTTAGCAAACATATCTTTCGAACTTAGTCGGTGGAGATCACCTTCTGTTCTTCGAGTTCCACGTCTATTTTGCGTCCTTACCTAGACGAATTCTCTTTTGTTGCTTCAAGATGCAAAAATAAGGGAGGATGGGGTTGTCTATAAAGCTATTAAATGAGTGTGACGTAGAGAAATTTTGTTGTGCTTTTCTAAAGAAAATATATATAATAATAATAAATTATTATTATAATAAACTATGATTATAATAAATTATTATTGACAGATAAAACATCATTATTGAATAAACAATAAATATATTATTATAACTATTGAATAATATAATATATCTAACATTTATTATTATAAAGCTATTAAATGAGTGTGGCGTGGAGAAATTTTGTCGTGTTTTGTAAAGAGAAAAAATATAATAAATGATTATTATAATAAATTATTATTGACATTATGAATTATTATAATTATTATATTATACATTATTGTAATTATCTTTCATTTCAATGATTTTTTATTTTCCTCAATTATTCAATTCATTTTTTATTAACATTTTTTCATGCAAATTGATTCAATTATTTAAAACAAAGATGTGTAGGAGCAAATTAAAAATAAAGTTGAGACAATGGCCGGGACACGCAATAGTAAACAAAATTTTAAAAAATAAAAGTTGTAAAGTAGGTGGGGAGGCATTGAAATGCATTAATGCTAGAAAAGAGAAAGATGAATTTTTGCAAAGACTTGCTCATCTTTATATATTTAAATATAATGTAGAGCAAAGAGTTTTTCTTTCCAAACCAGCATCAGCTTGCTTTGTCCAGCAAAATAGCAAGGGAATTGATCATAGATAAATAAATACGATTAAAATAGCAAAACTATTAACTAAAATAAAATTAACAATATTTTTAATGAGTTATTATAAATAATTTAAAAAAGGTGTGGTTGATACTTTAATCAGATTTTGCTAATTTATATTAAAGGTCACATGATAAATAGTTAGTTTTTTTTGTTTAATTTTGTTTTATTGTGATTTTTTTAATCTTTTGCAATGAACTTATCTACAACATTTTAGGTGATAGAAAATGTTACACCCCGCACGGACGAGCCTAAATCGGCGGTACACTCGCGGACGGGGTGCGCATTTGGAATAATAACAATGGTAACAACAGAGTGCGCAGCGAAAATATATAACACACAATACAAATCTAATTTCATTTAATTCAGAATATTTTTGTACTTAAAATGGTCAAGGGAACAAACTCTCAAAAATCTCCAATTAATAACACAAAAGGTACAAAATGTGGGCTCCATACACCCAGTCCATCCTAATTTCCTGTGAAAGATTGGATAATAATGAAGTGAGTTTAACGCGCTTAGTGGGTAAATAGTTCGTGAGTATAACAATTAATAAAGCGTACTTCAATATCAAATATCTTAAATACACATGTGAGCATCATAATCAATCAATATGTATGTATGCATGACACCGTCTCGTAATGGTTTGATGAACGTTCATCGCCTGAGTTCACGTACAGGTGTCCTTCCCCGGGCGTAGCCAGGTTCTCACTGTACGTCCCTCCTCAGGAACGATGCTCTTGATTCACGTACTGATGTCCCTCCCCGGGCGTAACTGGGTTCTCATGTACGTCCCTCTCCAGAGGAATGTAATGAATAGCGAGCAATGCTCCTAACTATTCTGAGTCATAAACCATATACGTCCCTAGGTGGTGATATGTATGATGCCAAAATATGAACTGATCTAGTCTACTGGTCTGGTCTTTTCTTGACATTTAAACTGACTTTGGCAACGTCTGGTAATCCTTATCAGGGTCGGTATCACGACGTGCAAGGTTAGGACATTCAGTATTACATGTATAAGCTAATAGCTTTCAATAAGACCAACTAGATCAGTCCCCAGTTGAGAGGTAAGACACAAGGTCTGCTTAAATAACCAATCGCTAGAGCAGCCCGCTGCCTCCCGTTTACTATTTAAAGTTACTGGGAACAAGACCGAGTCTAGTTGAGTCAGATTGACCACAAATCTGGCATTATAACAGTATAATCCGTGAATTCCAAGTGTACAGGCATAAGTGCGGCAGTATAAACATTATATGACATAATGCAGTGTAAATGAACAGTAGACATAATAATAATTGAATGTAAACTTTAATGAAAGTTATAAAACACGCAAACCTATGTTTCGTTCTCCACCTTCAGATAAGAACTTCTTTTTCAGATCTGGCGCTTTCCTCCGGACAGAACTTTCGTCGTACTACACTGAGAGTCTCGGACAGAGAGTCTTAAAAGGCTAAAAACTCAAAATGAGTGAAAATAGGAGAAAAAATCACAATTTGGAGTGAATTTGGTGTGAAAAATGAAGAGGGAGGGGTTGATTTATATAGGGGTTTTGGCGCCTGGGCTGCCTAGACTTCCAGGCACATATGCCCAAAAATCATTTTTTTTTAATTTTTTAATTTTTTAATTTTTTTAATTTTTTTTTGTGAAATACAGGGTATTACACTCTACCCCCCCTTTAAAGGGATTTCGCCCTCGAAATCAATTCAAGTGGTTATGATGGTTATCTGCTTGAGATCAACTGCCGGGGTCATTTCTAGCGAGTTCAGGATGGTGCTTGTATGGTCCTTGAGTGCATCACGATATCCATGGATATTAGTTTCAAACATCGGCGTAGTTATTCAAGTGAAACAATGTATTAAGATAGGTGTAAACAAAGTTTCATCATTTTATTGATAAGTGAGAATAGTACGATATATCACATCATCAGTTGGGGCTAGAAAACAATTCAGGGTATTTCTGTTTAATTGTTGATTCGAGTTCCCATGTTGCTTCCTCTA
>JAYMFD010000613.1:0-5000 GCA_035771175.1 Paratinospora sagittata
GATTCCACAATTCCTTTTACTTTATTTATTTATTAATTTTTTTTTTTTTAATCATAAAGATCTAGATTCCTTGATTTCCTTTTCATTATCAAAATACAATTCTATATAACTTTTTAATAGAGCAATGCTTGATTAACACACTTCATAAATATACTTTATTGACATCAATTATAAGAGTTGTTGGATTGCCTTAAATCATGTATTAATATGTAAATCAAGACGATTCAATAACTTTTAAAGATAATGTCAACAAAGTGTATTTGACAAATGTGTTTTTAAAACATTCTCTTTTTTAAAATAATCATCAAGAATTTATTTATTTTCTTAGATTCGTTGGAGCCGGGCTGCAATGCCATCATCAACTTTCATTGGGCAAGTGATGATCTTCAAAGTTACATCTAATTGTATAAGATAGTGTTTGTTGACTCTATTTTTTTATTTATTTTTAGAGAATGCCGGAGAAACTCCAGTTTTTAAAGAAAAATGTTGAGAAGACTTAAATTTAAACAAAATTTTCAATACTTTATTATTAACAATGTATGATATAACCATTATCATATTTTATGTAAACAACAACAACACATCAACATAATTTAAGAATTATGTTAAAAAAAAGAGTTGACCTAGTATTACTGCAGACTCTCTTGAGGTGGAGCAACGTGGAGTTGACACGTGTATTTACCTTTTAAGTAACATCAATTAGCCTCTTCTTTCTCTCACTTTATTAAATGCTAAACAGAAATTAAAACCACTTTTGTGTAGATAATAAGAAAGCCAACCATAATAATGATTAAGCCACTCTTGAAATATTAAATTGAAGGCCAATAAATATTTACAAATTGATCAATTTTTGATTTAGGAAGCACCGCATTTTTTTTTTTCAAAACATTTAAAGTTTTAAAAAATATTTAAGATTTTAACAACTTTAAGAATTGTGATTAAATTCTTTAAAAATACAATTAACTTTTCTACAATATAACATATAAAATTTAATCTTATTATGTTATTGATGGGTGAAAATTTTCCATTATTTGTGTAAAAAGGGAGAAAAAAAAAGGAGGAAGAAAAATGCAAAAGATGAATAGTTACAGAAAAATTAGAGATGAATTAAAAGCTTTGTTGGTTTAATTAAAAAGAATTGATAATTATTTTTTGAAACTAAATTCTCCATTTTTAGAAGAGTAATGCTAAACAAACTTAAAAATCAAAACACAAACTCATAGAATGTGGCAACATCTTCACTTTTGTTCATATCGTTCTATCAAAGCCAGTTCGGAAGGGTTCATACTACTTTGAATTGATTTTTAAGTTTGTTTAGCATTGCCTTTTTAGAAAAAAGGTATTATCTTTTTTTTTTTCTTTTTTTTTTCCCTGAAGTAAAAAAAAAGAAATGGCTGGAGATTAATCTCATCTATTTTCATTGACTTGACTTTATAAATCAAAGTCAAAGTCTCCCCAACCAAAAAGAAAAAAAGAAGAAGAAAAAGTCTTTAAACAAAGTTCTTTCTTTTTTTTCTTTATTTATTTATTTTTATTAATCTATCTAGACCAGCACTCATTGTGTCCTACCCACCAGTCACAAAAAAGGAATATATATATTCTAATTATATAAAGTCTTTATACGAATAAGACAAATCTATTAATTTCTTGATTTGAAATAATTAATCTAACTGATTTACAAAAAAGAAATAGACTTAACCAAACAAATTCTTCAAAAACTAAACTATAAATCAACTAACAAAGATGAGATTATATTCCAATTTTTTGTAAACTATTTTTAAATTACCTATAAAAATAAATGTAACATTATTTTTCGGTACATATATTTTGATCATTATGTTTACAATAAGAGTAATTAATTAAGCACAATCTTTTGAATTATTATTTTAGAGGGGAAATCTCGTTCATTTTTATAATTAGAGTATATTAAAGTGTTTAAAGATAGAGTTATCAAATAAGTCCGCCGCCCTAATTATATATATATATATATATATATATATATATATATATATATATATATATCAAATAATACACATCTAATTATGAAAGCAGTAACATGCATGTATGTATGTCCTAAACGGCTAAAGCTCGGACCTCTTGCCCATTTAATAACCCTGATAACATTTTCAATGGCACCTGTGTCCGGTTCTTATAATTTAGTCAGCTTGAGGTTTTTAATCATGTATATGACTTGGAAGTTAAGCGTTAAATACCCTGTATCTTGAAAAACAAGAATTTCAGCTTTCTGGAGCCTTAAGTTTCCACAGGAATTTGACTCTAAAAGCTAAATGAATGAGTTAAACTTGAAGAAAATTATATTTCTTTTTCTTAAACAACTAAATTGAATTATTTTGTCTTAGAGATTACAATGATTTATATATTTCTAACACACTAATTTCTTAATTCAACAAAAATACTAATTTTGTAATTTAATAATAAATTTTTTAAAATTAGTAAAATTTTTTAAAATATGGAACCACTAATTTGAGATCTACACAAACTCTAACACTTGTCGTTGCATTGAATCATGAACCCCCAACAGAACCACCACGGTCTTCATTTTGAATCATCACAAGGGCAACTACATAATCAGATTACAATATACACTCCTCATTTATTAGTATAATGCCACACCTGCTTGTCTTCATGGAATGCATGACTTGAGTGGAATGGATGATATTAGTGCTTAAGCCCCTTTAATTTGCTTATGCTGTGTAACACCCCGATTTTAAAAATTTAAATTTCAAGTAAAATAATGAATATTTTAATTTTATCGAGAAAGATCACTGAAAATCGAGATGGTAATCGTATCCGTCTACCTTAACCCATAACCATTATATAGATAGTAAAATTTGTAAAACTATAAATTTGTATTCTTCTAACCAACTTACTGGTTAAGATAAACGAATACCCTTTCATCTTCATACCAAAGACCACATAATTCCACTATACAAATTATTGTGAGGGTACTTGCCATTGTCCATCCATTATGGGAACAACGTTTAAATACATTTATCAAATAGAATTAATGAATTCAAGTCCAAGGCATTCACTCGTGAAATAAACCACAGGGTCTTTACTAACCGTAATAATGTTCATTAAATTTCTATTGTCAATACAACCCGTTTAAATAATAAACTTTTAAAAATCAAATAAAAATATTCAACCCTGTCACCACAATACTAACAAATTAATTAACCCCACCCCTACTACTCTGAACTACGCCACAAACTCGCGATTTTATTCTCTTAAGTACCTGCATATGAAAAATAGGGGTGAGCTTGAAAGCCTAGTGGGTCATCTAAACAATTCACAATATTTTATCATGATATATACACAAGAACATTACAAACAAGTTTCACATTCTAAATCACGTACCTTTAGGAAATCAAACACAGGGTGGCACTACCCAAAATCAAAAATTCGTTGGCGATGAATAACTGCCCCATAATACATATTGACGATATTCTTTAGAATAACTGTCCCATAATAAACATTGGCGATATTCCTTGGAATAACTGCCCCATATGTGTGATTCTTATCTTAATTGTGTTCTTTAGTGACGTCACACCATACATACAACATAAGTATGATATTAATTGCATTCACAAAATATATTCAAACTCCACTACATATGGTATCATGTTACAATGCCCAATATAATAGTATTAACGCATGAATTTTACTATGCCAATATTCTCAAGTCATGTATTTCATCATCAGGCAGTATAATATATAAATGAATCTCAATTACCACATGAATTGCATGCATCCAATTATCATTTGATCAGAACAAGAAATCATGCTGATACACATATCATCATAGTTAACAATCACAACATGGTATATATAAAATCATGTAAGCAATCTAATAATACTATAGACCTAATTAATTTAACATTCCTATCTATATATCAAAATAAAGCTTTGTAAAGACATAAAATCTTCCCCACTTGTAACGCACACAATTTTTTATTGTCCGAATTCCTTGGTGCGTAACGTACGTCCTCAACCCAAAAGATTATGTAAAAAAAAAAACTGAATTAAGACTCATAATTTGATTCCCAAACAAGAAGACTTTTACAGAACAATTTAATTTGCTGCCGTTCTTTTAATGCTTCGTTCAATAGCTTTCAATGTACCAAAGCCCATGGGCTACGTTGTCGTCCATGAGTTGGGCAAGAATAGCTCCAAGTTGAACAAAACAACTCTAAAGGAGAAGAAGACGTCGTTCTTCTCTGTCTGAAGAAGAACAACGTCGGACAGATCACAGGTGCTGGAAAAAGAAAAAAGGAGAAAGAAAGAAGAAGAATACCGGAGAAACAACAGAGACAGAGAGAGATTTGGCGATTGGGGTTTCAAATTTCGGAGTTGATCACAAGCGCCGGCTAAAACTCCTCGATCCGAAAATGTCTTGGATCATTCTTTTTCCTCGTCTAGCCAGTACTTTCTTGATCGTGAGCAGAGAGTTACGAGCTTGAGGGTTTTGGGTTTTGAAAGAGAGATGCGCGATTGAGTTTAAGGTTTTGAGAGAGAGAGTTTCGAGCAAGAGAGAAGAGAATTGACAAAGAAAGCATCTATAAAAGAAACTCCATGAACACCAAGACCGAGCTTTCTGCAACTAAGTTGCAGATTGTGGAAGAAGAAGAATCCCTAGTTTCCTAAAAATAGCAGGAGAGATTCGAAAGAGAGGGAAGTTTGGAGTCTCGCGTGTTCGGATGAAAGGATTGGTCGATGATGCTACTTGGAGTTTTGGTTACAACGACGAGATGGGGTTTCAGGCATTGAGGTTTTGAGCAGAGAGTTGAGAGAGAGAGGGGGCTTGTGCGATTGAGGTTTTGAGGCGATTGGGTTTCAGCGATTGGGGTTTGGAGCAGAGAGTTGAGAGAGAGAGAGGAGGGCTTGTGCGATTGAGGTTTTGAGGCGATTGGGTTTCAGCAATTGGGGTTTGGAGCAGAGAGTTGAGAGAGAGAGAGAGGGGGGCTTGTGCGATTGAGGTT
>JAYMFD010000613.1:10000-30924 GCA_035771175.1 Paratinospora sagittata
TACCACGTTCAGCATCACTAGGTGACCTAAAGCAAACATAACCAAGGTTACCTGGGTCACGAGAGGAGGAAATATCCAAACCATGGGCAACCGGTGGTGTAAAAGACAACTGAAGTGCTGCATGAGCCACCGCTGCGGTACCGAGAGCTTCGTCTTTGCTAGATGTGTCACGACGTTTCTTAGCCTGGAGATCACTCCACCAATCAGGATACCCATGCAACTTAAAGCACGTGTCACGTGTATGCTTTTGATTGCCACAATAGGTGCATTTCAAGTCTTTAGATGCCGTACGAAATTTTTGCTTCCCATTGTGTACGGGAGGGGTGGAGTTGGCAGGCCCAATTCGAAGCCCTTTGGTGACGAGAACAGCGCCAGGAACAACCTCTGCATTGCCAGTGATCATAACCGTCTGGCGAATTGCTTCGCGGCGAACGTGAGCATATGCTTTCTCGACAGTAGGGAATGGACGAAGTTGCAGCACATCGCCCTTGATCTTGTCCAGTCGGCCGTCAAGGCCATCCAAGAAAACGTACACCCGATCTTCTTGAAGGATAGTATTGTACTTGTGAATATCAACTGCACACTCCATTGGATTAGGACACCAGAAGTCAATCTCACGTCATAATCCCTGAAAGTCGTTATAGTATTGCTCCAAGGAGCCTCCAGCTTGTTTAAGTTGCGTTACACGACGTCGGAGGTCATATACCTGAGACGTATCGCTACCATCAAAATAGGTGGTAGCAATGGAGTCCCACACCATTTTAGCAGTAGGAAATCGAATGAAATTCCCGATCAAAGAGGAATCCATTGAATTAATTAGCCAACTTTTGACAATGGCATTGTCGGTGCGCCATTTGCGAAAGGAAGGATCCGTCGTCGGTGGTTGTGGGAGATCGCCATTGATATATCCCAACTTGTCTTTGCCCGAGATATACATCTCGACAACTTGGGACCTGAGGGCATAGTTGGTGTCGTCCAACTTGATGCCAATCGGAGCAGCAGGGGGTTCGGTGGATAGGGTTGGTGTTTGAACTTTGCTAAGAGCTTCAGTGATTTTTGTGGTAAATTCAGTAAACATGGAATCGGGCTGAGATGCACCAGTGTGGTGCTTTGTATCAGAGCCCGATGACATGGTTGGGGAGGTAACTAACTGCAAGTATTAGGGTTTTCGGGAAAGAGAAGAGCCAGGCCTAGGATTAGGCTCTGATACCATGTCAAAAATATTTCCTCTGTATTTTATTCATAATAATTTTCATAATCGTTAGTTACAAATATATAAGATTAGAATAAATCTTATATTTTTGGCTATATAAATCTGGTTCCTATAATCATGCACTCGTGAGAAGGAAATGATTTCTTTCCATCCCTCTTCCTATAATTTCTCCCATCTACCAATATACAAATCCGGTTCCTATAATCAAAGGAAATGATTTCTTTCCATCCCTTTTCCAATAATTTCTCCCATCTACCAATATACAAATCCGGTTCCTATAATCATGCACTCGTGATAAGGAAATGATTTCTTTCCATCCCTCTTCCTATAATTTCTCCCATCTACCAATATACAAATCACGCCAACAAAACCTAAGTAAAGTAAACGACTAACAAACCTCATATATCTGTCAGGATCTGATAAAAGAGGTCCCATATCATTTGAAACCTTATGAGCCTTTGGAAGAGGTAGAGAAGCTGGCTTAGCACCTAACAGACCAACATCTCTGATTAATATATGTACCAGCATCAAATCTAGCAATTTCGAAGCCAAGAAAGTACTTCACATAGCCTAGATCTTTAATAGTAAATTGTGAATGAAGAAACTCTTTAACTGCTATAATATCATCTTCACGAGTACCCATGATCAGAACATCATTAACATAAAGTATCAACGCTAGAAAAGAAGCTGCAGATCCCTTAACAAACAAACAATGGTCATGTACAGATTACTGAAATCCATAAGTATGTCATTGTGTTGTAAACTCATAGTTCCACTGGCGGGAAGCTTGCTTAAGCCCATACTAGGATCTCTTAAGCCTACGAACTTCATCAGACTTTGCCTTAGTATACCCTTGTGGAGGCACCACGTATACTTCTTCATCAAGAAAACCATGTAAGAAAGCATTATTGATGTTTAGTTGATGTACAGGCCATGACTTAGCAACAACTACAACTAGAAACAATCTAACTGTCACTAATTTTACAACGGGGGAAAAACTGTCAACATAATCTTCACCCTCAATCTGATTATACCCCTTTGCTACAAGGCGAGCTTTAAATCTATCCACACCACCATCAGAGTTAAGCTTCACTTTATAAACCCATTTTGAGCCAATTGTTTTCTTTCTAGTAGGCAAAGTAGTAAACTCCCAAGTATTATTTGTCTCGAAAGTATGGAGCTCTTTATTCATTGCATTTACCCAATCTGCATGCATACTAGCCTGTTTGTAGGAAGTAGGTTTTTGGATGTTTGACACATTAGCTAAAAAAGCCATATATGAGATGAAGAAAAACTAGGAGAAACATTATAAGGAAAGGTATTAGGTGTATAAGGGGAAGAAGTATTGGAATTAGTGACTGAAGAAGTACTTATAACAGGTATAGTAGTATTATGTACATTTGAAACAAAATCATTTAGCCAAACAGGAGGCTTCCAGATTCTAGTGCCGTGTCGTATAGGTTCATTTGTGGAAGGAGTAGAGCTAGTAGAAGAGGAAGTATGATCATTGGAATAAGAATCACAAAAAGAAGAAGAGGTAGAAATAGGAACAACAAAATTTGGTGGGGATGGATAATTCATATCAGTAGAATCATCAGTGAGAGGAATAAAGGGTAAAAAAATAGAAGGAGAAGAAGAAGAAGACAATTCCTTATAAGGAAATTCTGTTTCATGAAAGATTACATCGATCTCTAGAAATATAAATTTGATGGGAATGAATATCATATACTTTGTAAGCCTTTTGACCAGGACTATAACTAGTGAAAACACATTTAAAAGCTTTAGGAGAAAATTTGTCCTTGTGAGGTTGAGTATTTGTAACATAACATAAACATCCATAACATTTCAAAACATTGTAATCAGGTCTTTCGCCATAGAGAAGCTCATAAGGTGATTTCCAGTTAAGAACAGAACTGGGAAGCCTATTTATTATATAATTATTAACTAAGATGGAATAACCCCAAATTTTTTTTGGTAAATGAGATTGAAACATGAGAGCTTTGGCAATTTGTAACAAATGCTCGTGTTTTCTCTCCACAACTCCATTTTGTTGTGGTGTATAAACACAACTTCTTTGGTGGATAATCCCTAACTGAGAAAACAAATTTTTACATTCACAATTGAAAAATTCTGTGGCGACCTCGGGCCCCGGACCACCAACCCCTCAGGGAATGGCGTGCGGAATGCCGGGACGGGACGCCCGACGTAGGCATCTCCGACCACTCCTCAACTCCCGTGAGGTGGTTGAGACCCTACGAGCCTTATCTCAAACAACGACATAATATCAAAAGGTACTAAACAAAACTACCCACCGTATTAATCATCCAAGACAAGAGATAGTCCATAAAAATGAACCATAAATAAAATCATAATCCCTACAGTCCATTAAAATTGACATACACATAAAGTCCAAAATTGTGAGTACAAATAAAAACCGTCATATGCCCACATGGTCTATCCAACAAGTCCCAACTCACCCATACTACAATGTGGTAAGTATTATAATTACATAATCCAAAATATAATACTTCATAATTTAAAACACAATTCAATCAAAATGCCTCTCAACTCACATCGAGGCTTTGGATTCTCTCGCAGGCAAGACCCTCAAGATATAACTACTCCTTTGCCCTTATTCGGGACAGAAGGACCTGAAAGAAGAAAATGAGGGTGAGCCAACGGTGCCCAGTGAATAGAATTCAAATATGCTATCAATACTCATCAATAAATATCATGTATGCATGTCAATGTGTAGCATGATTAAAAGCTCATAACATATAGATACCAAACATTTATAATAAGTTCGATGCAAGTAAAAGCTTATCAATTTGGATCCACATTCCACATGCATTGGGTTACTAGTGCACGTCTATTCACCGTACCGTTGATCCCAATCATGTTTATTTTGGGTTACTAGTGCACGTCTATTTCACTGTACCGTTGACCCCAATCTCTTCCTTTCCTAAAACCCTCCTATGACAAGGTTAAGTCCCCCTATTAGCCAGATAGATGGGCCCAACCAAAGTCATAAGGTTTTCTCAAATCAATGCATCATTCAAAACATTAGAACACATTCATGCTTTCAACATACAATATATAAGTGATATGATGACATAAAAGATATAATCATAAATGAAGTCTACTCACAACCAAGCCTCGCGAGAGTATTTAACCACACACGACCACCAAACCGAATCAACCCAATCAAGATCCTGAAACATACATCAATATCCTACCATACATCAATTTCTATGCTCAATCACATAGACATTACACATCATCCCTAAATCAACCCACATATAAACAATAGGCCTAAATCCCATCTAATCCCATCATTCAACTCAAATCACATGACTTAGGCCTCTAATGCATAGTTCTCATACATAAACCATTCTATTAATCAAAAATACTGATTTTCAATTCCTTTAGGCATAAACATGCCCAAATTGGGTCACTTGATCACAAGTAGGCCTAACCCATGATATGGTCACAACCACCAAATCAGTAGCATAATCAACCCCAATCATGCTTAATTAAACATAAGTTGCATCAATTCAATGATTTTAGGCCAAAAACATCAAAAGCCCTAAAATATGAAATTTTCCATACTTAGGCCATATTGTCGATTTACACTAGGTCACCATGTTCAGCCATGTATATCACTGATTTTGCATCATGGGTTCATCAACAATGACAACTAGGTCAACATAGTTGACATGCAATCTATTTGGAAAGGTCTAAGTTCATATTCTAAATTTAGGTCTAATACAAGCAACCCTACCAATTCTTCATTTACTATTCTGTTCAGATGTATCAATATACCAACAGAAATACGTAATCACAAAATCAACCATACAGATTGAAGTATATGAAGAAACAAACCTTATGTCCAAATATCAGCCCAATCCAACGGTGGAACGAAAAGATACGTATATTTGATGAACAAGTCTCTAATTAGACAATTTCTCCTTTCCTGTTGCAAATACTCAAACTCAGATGACTATATCACACAAAATACTAAACGTATAAACATCTCCAGCTTTGTTTGAGAGGTTAGATCTCTCAAACAAAACCTCTAATCAAGATCTTCACCGTTCAGAATGCAGAAATATCAGTTGTACACTACATACCCAAATTTTATATCCATCCAACGGTAGATTACGGAGATCTAGAAGTTTGAGTAAAACGGCGCGAGAAATCCAGACTTTCCGACCAGCTTTGTTTGAGAGGTTAGATCTCTTAGACGAAACCTCTGATCAAGATCTCCACCGCCCAGAATGAATAACCGTAAGCTACGAACTTGCTGACAAATTTTGAGCTCAATCTGACTATATATCGCAAAGATCCAGCACTTTGATGAAAACGTCGCAGAGATCTTCCTCCTGCAACTCCCTCCTTTCTCTTCTTCTTTCCTTTCTCTTCTTTTCTTTCTCTTCTTTTTTTCCTTTCTCTCCACTCACCTCTTTCTAGCACTTCCTTGATTCCCTCCTTGATTCCCTCTACTCATTTTAGCACTTCCTTGAAGGCATGGGACACTTGTCCACTTTCATGCACCAACCTTCACATGTGTTGGTCTCATACTACCCATACCAACCACATGTACTTTAACCAATTTCATACTTCCATGTATTTTAGATGTCCAATCCATTTAATACACCAAATTTTCATTCTCATTTATCCTTTTATTCAATCAATCCTAACTCATATCAATTCATGGTTTAATGGGCCCATGCATAAATAATAACATATGCATTATAATTTAATTTAACATGACCCATATACAATTTATGATACACATATTTATATACATTATCAAGCATCAACTATACAAACATTAAACAACCATCAAACAAACACCAAACATATCAAGGCAACGCATAGAGTTTGGGCAAAGTGCAATTGGGTTATGGGCTAGATGAAATAATTTTCGGGGCGTCACAAATTCTGTCCCATTGTCAGTTTTAATGGTTTTAACCTTGACTTGAAACTGTGTATGGACCAGTTTGAAAAAAATTGTAAGTGTTTGAACTGTTTGGTGCTTTGAATGAAGTAAAAAAGTCCATGTGGCTTTACTATAATCATCAACAATAGTAAGCATGTAGTGTGCCTCTGACATAGAAGCTTGTTTATAAGGACCCCAAATGTCTAAATATAGTAATTCAAAAATTTGAGTAGTATGAATATGACCCTTAGGAAATGGCAATAGATGTTGTTTGGAAAGTGGACAAACATCACAAACATTAGATGATTCAATGGATGAGCAATTAACAAATTCTAAGTGTTTCAACTCATCAAAGGAAGTCTGACCAAGTCTTTTATGCCAAAGAAAATGAGAAGATAGTACTGAAACTTTATTCATGCAACAAACATCAATATATGTAGAAGATGAAAAATGAGATGAAGATTTATCTTCAAGCTGCATAGTTTGTGCCAAGAGTGTGTTTACGGTACAACCTTTTGAATGCTCACTAGAAAAATAATATTTGTCCAAAATGTAAAGACTTCCTACTACTCTACCAATTGCCAATACTTATTTAGTCATTTGGTCTTGTAAAATACAATGGTTTGAAAGAAAAACAAACTTAATATGGCATGTTTTTGAAAGTCTATTATTCATAGATAGTTGATTGAATTTGAAATTTGGAACATGTAATGTATTTGTAAGAACCTACTTTAAGATGAAGGAAAACACTTTCAGTATGAGAAACTGAAGTAACAGATCCATCAGGCAAAGTAAACAGGAATAGGGGATGACAAAAATGAAGGTTGTTTAATAAGGTTCAAGTCTGCACACATATGGTTTGATGCACCTGTGTCAACTATCCAAGACCTTGGTTCCAACAAAGCAAGAGTATTCAATGCAAAGTGATGAGGTATACTTGTAAATTCCCCCATATGTGCAAAGTTGATGCAACTTGCATCAACAACGAATTTTCCTTTCATAACTTTGGCCACTTCTTGTTGAACCAAACTAGCTATGGTTGAATTCAAATCTTTATTCTTGTCATTGTCTTGCTCATACTCGATTTTTAAAGGAGTATCTGCCATATTAGCCATAGCCTTTCCTGTCAACTTTCCCTTTTGTTCCTTCGACTCCTTGTACCAATCTGGATATCCATGCAATTTGAAGCATGTTTCCTTTACATGGCCATTTGCATTAGAATACTCCCAGTGTCTATTGGTTTTTTTTTTTTCCATTATTTTTTTTTCTTGAAAGTTTCTTTTGCTGCATTGTCCTTCTTGAAATTCTATGATCAAACGAACATAACACTGTTTGCACTATTTTTAGTGGCATAGGCAACTTGAACTTCCCGTTGTTTTTTTAACCCTTAATACCATAAAATAGGCATTATTGACACTAGGAATAGGATCAGGATCAGTCACCAAAATCTAGTTTCTAACATGATCAAAATGATCATTTAAACCCATCAAGAATTGCATAAGATGATTAAAAGATGTAATATCTGCTACTAACTTTGCTACTCCACATGTACACTGTGGAATCGACATCAAACAAGCATGTTCATCCCATAATTTTTTTAGTTTTGTGTAGTATTGAGCAATGGACTGATTTTGTAACACCTCGTAAATTTAATTAAATACATACGTTGACGTACACGTATATCGAGATGTATAATATACGTATTTTATATGTAAGAGCTCAATATACGCTTGATCATACACGTATTTTATACGTATGAGCTAAATATACGTGTGTATGATTGAGTGTATGAAGAAAAAAGACAAATATACGTGTGTATGATTGGTTACTTAAATATGTGGATTGAGTGTATAGAAGAAGAACGAATAAAAAGATATAAAAGAAAATAAAAGAATGAACAGTACTTGAATAAAAAACAAATTAAGTTACTATTCATGTACTGTTCACAGAACAGTAAATCATTAAATGATGTGCTGAATGAAAAAAAGAAAGAAAGAGAAAGAAACGTTGCAGAAAGAAGAAGGAGCGGACAGAGAGAAGAAGGAGAAGAAGAAAAAGGGGGAAACGCACGATTCGCGCAAAATTCGGACCCGTGGTAAGTGATTTTCACTCTTTTTCTTCGTGAAATTACTATCTAAGCTAGATGTGACGATTCTAGCGGACTAATTTTAGCTATGGGAGCCGTTTTACGGCATTTTAACAAATTGGAGTTTTGACCCCAACGTGAATAAAAACCCGCTAGGAAGGTAGAAAAACACTTCCTGAATTGTCGGGACTCCGAATCTGTGGTTAGATTCTATTTCATGCGTTTTGGAGACCGTTTGATAATTTTAATACAATTTACATCTTTCAGATGAATAGTAATGAATAGTGAATAGTGCACAGTGAATAGTGCACAGTAAATAGTAAATAGTTACAGTAAATAGTGAATAGTGAATAGTCACAGTAAATAGTAAACAGTGAATAGTTACAGTAAATAGTGAACAGTGAATAGTGCACAATGAATAATGAATAGTGAACATTGATCAGTGATGTGAATAGTATTGTGCACAGTGATGTGACCAGTGATATGCATCCAATGAAACTCCTGTTTGAGATCATAGAATTGTAGAGAACTGAATTCTGGACGTTTCGATGCTAAGATTGTGATTTTTTGGATATGATTTGATAGTTTTAGTAATTAAGTATATGGTGTCGTGAAAATATGATTCGAAAATCTATTTTCACTGTTCTTTCTTGTGGAAATATCTAGATTGACCACAGAAACGAGATAGTAGTTTCTTCAACTGCTTATGAGTCCTAATGTCAGCCTTCATGTACTCTCACAAACCTTCCCAAAATGTACAGAATATTTTTTTTTCCTATACCACAAATCAAATCAAATCAAATATATATATAGATGATCATTCCACTCACATTCATTCCAGTCATTCCACAAATTAAATTCTCACCTGATAAATATCTATGATCATCTCATTTCATCATCCCAAGCATTATATAATATTACCACACAACCCATCTAGGTGATATTACATATATATCGTGTGTGATAATTATACATATCAAAATAACATAAATATAATCTATTTCCTCCAAGCATACATACACATACCAGACGAAGGCTCACGTGATTATCACTCACGGAGTTTCCTTTTTCCCTTCGACTCAAGACCTGAAATATTGGAGGAAATGGGGTGAGCAAACAACAGCTCAGTGAATATAGTTCTTGAGATGGCAATTATATACATTTAGAGAAATATGACATTTAAAATCATTTCAAACACTTATGCAACACATGCATCATTCAACGAATATATTATACATGTCAACAACATAAATTTCATGAGTTTTCCATAATACAATGCACAATCTCCCTCTTCCGCAAGGCAAGAGAGCGGGTCTAACCCTTGTATGGCCGTTACAAGGTAGCCACAACCTCTCATTACCCAATTAACAGTCATTTCAAGGGTCGCAACCCTTGTTAGGACAGACCTACTGATAATGAGGATTCGCAAAACCTCATCTGGGTCTAATTCCTAACGAAATGACAATGAGGAATCGCAAAGCCTCATCATTACAAACTCCAATTGTTAAAATCAGATTGCATGATCCATAAAACTCAATGCATTATATATAAATATAACATGCATACAATCAAACATTTTATATGTGTACAATGCCATACAAGAACCAAATCAAGAAAACTATACTCACAGTACAACACGTTCAACTTAAACCCAATCATCGTCGCTTTCGAGTCCAGTTCCAAGTTAAATCCAACGAATTTAACCTGTCATAATCACTCCATAATTCAATTTCTTGTATTCATATTTATTTACATCTTTCATTTCTCAACTCACTTCAAATCACGAATAATAAATCCATTTAGGACTCATAAGCAGTTGAAGAAACTACTATCTCGTTTCTGTGGTCAATCTAGATATTTCCACAAGAAAGAACAGTGAAAATAGATTTCCGAATCATATTTTCACGACACCATATACTTAGTTACTAAAACTATCAAATCATATCCAAAAAATCACAATCTTAGCATCGAAACGTCCAGAATTCAGTTCTCTACAATTCTATGCTCTCAAACAGGAGTTTCATTGGATGCACATCACTGGTCACATCACTGTGCACAATACTATTCACATCACTGATCAATATTCACTATTTACTATTTATTGTGCACTATTTACTATTCACTATTTACTGTGACTATTTACTATTTACTGTTTAATGTTTACTATTCACTGTGCACTGCACTATTCACTACTCCCTACTATTCATTACTATTCATCCGAAAGATGTAAATTGTATTAAAATTGTCAAACGGTCTCCAAAACGCATGAAATAGAATCTAACCACAGATTCGGAGTCCCGACAATTCAGGGAGTGTTTTTCTACCTTCCTAGCTGGTTTTCATTCACGTTGGGGTCAAAACCCCAATTTGTTAAAATACCGTAAAACGGTTCCCATAGCTAAAATTAGTCCGCTAGAATCGTCACATCTAGCTTAGATAGTAATTTCACGAAGAAAAAGAGTAAAAATCACTTACCACGGGTCCGAATTTTGCGCGAATCGTGCGTTTCCCCCTTTTTCTTCTTCTCCTTCTTCTCTTTGTCCGCTCCTTCTTCTTTGTGCAACGTCTCTTTCTCTTTTTTTTTTTTTTTTTTTTTTCATTCAGCACATCATTTAATGATTTACTGTTCCGTGAACAGTACATGAATAGTAACTTAATTTGTCTTTTATTCAAGTACTGTTCATTCTTTTATTTTCTTTTATATCTTTTTATTCGTTCTTCTTCTATACACTCAATCCACATATTTAAGTAACCAACCATACACACGTATATTTGTCTTTTTTCTTCATACACTCAATCATACACACGTATATATAGCTCATACGTATAAAATACATGTATGATCAAGCATATATTGAGCTCCTACGTATAAAATACGTGTATTATATATCTCGATATACGTGTACGTCAACGTATATATTTAATTAAATTTACGGGGTGTTACAATCTCCCAACTTAAGGAATTTCGTCCTCGAAATTTAGAATCAAGGACTATTCTTCAAGTGATACTCAATCCCAAAAAAAACTGCTCCCGCATTTTATATTTCAGCTCCCATGTTTGCTCTTCTTGATACGTAGTATCCTCCCCAACTTAGGGTTGAGTTACATCCATACAATCTATGGAATCTGAATGACATTTCCTCAACATCAATAGATAGACACTATTCCGCACACTTATCAACTGTGATAGTAGAGCAAATCGGTAAGCCAATGGACCTATCCTATCAAGGATTTCTACTGGTCCAACAAATCGCGGTGCGAGCTTTCTTTTCATTCCAAATCTCATTTGGCCTTTCTGTGGTAAGACCCTTAGCAAAACTAAGTCAGCCACAATACATTTCAAGGCCTATATACCAACCTTGTGTATTTAATAATATCCTGTGGCACCAATAACAATAACTCCATACTTTTAAATCAACAAGTTGGAGATCTATAAGGCTTATTATCAAACCTTGAGAGTGCCATCATTATGCTATTATAATAGTTGGTTATACACACAAGTTTATACAAATAAAATATTTCTTCCAACTTCCACCAAATTTAAGTATACCAGACCCGAGCATGCTCGCAAGCATCAAAGTCACTATCTCAATCTGTCAAACAATCTGAGAGTACATATCACACTGAGAAGGAGATGAGTACCAAAACGAGTCTGCATCATATATCAGATCTCGACACAATTTTCGGATCTTAATCCGACATGAAAAATATCTGAGTACTCCCATCAAATCTCCCTATCTCACACATATACAACCTGCTCAGTCTATCAAAAGAATTTTGGTGTTCATTGGACGAATATAGAGACTTATCAGTCCATTAATGGTTATCCAACTGGTATCATTTCTACCCATAACCCATAAGATACCATTTGAAGCCCATATTCATTTAACACATTTTCTATTACCCATTTCATAATATTTCCTACTGATACATACTCAGCTCATCATAAATCTTACTCTCTGAATATGAGTATCAATCACCTGAACATGCATTCGAGCACACATATCAACACATGTATATGGGTATGTACAGTGTATAGTATACTGTGCCGGTCATGACGTCAGCCTACGTCAGGGGCGTCGTGAATTATGAAAACCAGAATTGGTTTCCATTGCCTGAGCAGGAGTCACAAACTACGTACATTATATCTCGACCTATGATTGTCGATTATCAATCTGAAAAAAAAGGACACAGGATGTGTTAATGTCCAGTTAGTCGATATGGAATGCCCCAATAATCTTTATCAATGTGACTCCACCAGATTTTAGAGAATAAATTAAAGACCAGATCCAAAGATTAGTACGACGTTGTTAACAGGTATGATCAACATTTTGGTATTGTGTATATTCTGATGTATTGTTGGATCTACCTGGTCTTTTATCTATGGTGATATGATATCTTCTGTTCTAATAATGCATCATTGATTGTGAGTATTCCTACAGGAGAAAGAATCTACCATGAAATGGTTACCAAATAATATGTGGAATAAATATGAGGGTCATCAAGTAATTATGGACTCTAGAATCTGACATTTTTGGAATTGGATGCTTTGTGGGTATGATTAGCTGGTCACCTCTCATGCCAGGTGGACCGTCTCTCCGAAAAGAAGTAATATTCTGAATAAGTGACAAATTCTCATTTTGAATCTCGAGGAATTTATACCCTCAAAATCTTCTATCTAAGATAAGGTAGTTATTGACGAGGACTTGGAGAATATGGCTAGTACAAAGCCATTTCGATTAATGTAATAAGGCATGCAGTTGATTAAAATTCTTGTGGTGAGCTGGTATATTGGAGTCTTCTCTGATGAAGTATTAAAATTGTCACATGGACAAGAGATTGATAGCATATAAAATTGATGCTAGTATAACATGTATCTCCAGTCCTGCATATAAAGAGTACCTGAGGAATTGTGAGGATTGAAGGTGTAGGTAAATGTGTTAATGAGTAAAAGATTTATTATTCTTGATATGCCACTTGAAGAACATTTGATAGTGAAATATGTTTAAGTATGACTTACTGCTAACGAAGCATGGTAACAATAAAGAATGAATATCCTTTACCATGGATAGATGGTTGAATTTCGGTTAACTAAATGGAGCCAAATCTTCTTTAAGATCATTTTGAGCTCTAGGCACCATCAGTTAAGAGTTCGAGAAAAAGATGTAATGCAGACTGTTGTAAGACAAGCTATGGATAGTATGAAATGTTGGTAACCTTAATTAATGTGTCAATCACGTTATAGGATTGATGCAGTGGGAATATGAACCATATCTTGATTGGTACATAGTCTGCGATGATGATATATGAAATTGTCCCAAGAACTGAAAGGAGCATGAATAGCACATCGGAAGTATCTTGTAGTCACTGAGAGAGCACCGATGGAGTGCCAAGCTCGGTGAATATGAGTTTTGAATATAAATGAGATGAGAATTTTTGGATCACATGACTAGTTTAAATAGTATCTTTAAGGATGTTGGGAAGGTCAACGTGATCATAGAACTGTTAAAACTGAGTTAAAGGATGGAAATCAGAAGTTCTCTGGTATTAGTTGTATGTTATAGAAAGTGCGTGGAAAGATCCTTGAAGCTATTTGTTCTACTCACGAAACTAAACCAGACGAATGTTATATAATGTGTGGACCGTTGTGCATGGGGACACTCTCACAATATTTAATGTTGTTACTAGTTTCAGAACCTGGAAGTAATTGTGAGTGATGAATATCACGTCCAAATCTGGATTTTGCATTGATACAAAAGGATATGCTAATTACTTGTGCCTTTAGATATTTGGTCGTGCACGAGAATAACTATCCTGAGGGTGAATAAAAATTTGTTGGTAGTTAATTGGAAATAACGAGAGCATTGCCTCTATATTACATTATCTTCAGATTTTAAGGGTCTGAAGTAATTATTTGAACGGAAAGAAACTGACGGTCATGACGTCAGCCTACGTAAGGGGCGTCGTGACAGATTTCCTTGTGAGATTGAACTTATCTCCCTTTGTAACTGGTAAAGTAATGGACCATTAGATTCCCCAAATCTTTCACTTAATTCATTCCACAATTCCTTGGCTGATGTAGTATACAAGAACGCCTCTACAATTTCTTTAGAAAATGAATTTAAAATCCATGATGTCAACATACAATCTACTCGATTCCATTGTACGAAATCAGGTGAATCCTGATCTGGCATTTCGTACTTCTCATCTAGTTTCACCTTAGCACCTAGGGCTATTTTCATCGACCGATGTAATACCCCAAAACGATCTATTAATGGCCAATGATTTGTCACATGTGTGAAAATTTAGATTTTTCTCTCCTTTCCTTTCCAACAATATCCTCTAATCTTTTTATTAGAAATAACCAAAAATTACTTCTTAATCTACTATAAATTTCCCTTCATGCAAGATGCATATTGGAAACCAAATCACTACCCAAAACCCTAATCCTATTACATTAATAGGAGAAACTTTTCCCAGCCGTCACACTTAACGCTGTCTTCTTCATTCTACTCTCAACCCTAGAGCGTGAGCACATAGAGTGACGTCTGTCAGTGCAGCCTCGAAACACCACTCGAGGTAATGTTCCTCTTCTTCGCTTTCTCTTCTTTCTTTCTTCTTGCTCATCAAATCAATGCCCTGTTTTGGATCTTATAGCAGCAGCAATGGCACTGTTGCTATCACCATCATGCCTCTTTCTTCCCTTCCCTTCTATTCCTTTTCCTTCTTTTTCACTGTCTGCTCCTTTCTCATTTTCTTAGTATTCTAGATGCTGGAAAGTGTAGCCGCAGCAGCAGAACGACGTTGTTGCTACCACCGTTTCATGGGGAGAAAATACCCCCACGTGCTACTTTGATATTAAGCCAATGCCATGTGTTAGATATTAGAAAAGAATGAGTTAAATCATGTGAAATTATAACACATCACACTATTCTACATTACATATTATATACGCAATACTACGTCATCTAATGTAAATCAGATCGAATATTAATTACGTTAAATTATAATTATATTACATTACGCTATTTTGTTGTATAATATTACATTGTACCCACATAAATACATCCATATAGATGTATATAATATTATATTATAACATATTATAATCTTATTCTATATTATTACTTTAATATTGTATGTAAGGTAATGGGTTAACTTTATGCTACATGATTACCGTAGTCTTATATATGTATATACTCATAATTATTTTTATGAATATTTATACTAACATAGAGGTAATATGTATGTATAGGTTAAGGACGTACGTTACACACCAAAGAATTCATACAACGACAAACTGCGTGTGTAATAGGTGGAGAAGATTCTATGCCTTCATAATATATTATTTTGATATATAGATAGGAACATTAAATTAATTAGATTTATAGCACTATTAGATTGCTAGTGAATGTGTATGATACATAATTGTATGTATACAGTGATGTGATTGTTAGTATGATGATATGTATGTGTGCATAATTTTTGTTCTGATCAGATGTTAATTGGATACATGTAATTCATGTGGTAACTGAGATTCATGTGTAAATTATAATGCCTTATAATGACACACATGACTTGAGAATATTGACATAGTAAAGTTCATGCGTGAATACTATTATATTTGGCATTGTGACATGATACCATGTGTAGTGGAGTTTGAACATATCTTGTGAATGCAATTAATATTGTACTTATGTTGTATGTATGCTGTGACATCATTATAGAACACAATTAAGATAAGAATTACACATATGGGGCAGTTATTCTTAGGAATATCGCCAATGACTATGATTATTATGGAACAATTATTCATGATGAATATCGCCAACGAGTTTTTAATTTTTGGGTAGTGCAACCTTGAGTTTGATGCCCTAAAGGTACGTAATTTGGAACGTGATGGAATTCTCAACTCAAACAATCAAATGTTACAACGATTAATGTGTGAAACTTGTTTGTAATGTTCTTGTGTATATATCATAATAAAATGTTGTGAATGGTTTAGATGACCCACTGGGCTTTCAAGCTCACCCCTATTTTTCACATGCCGGTACATGAAAGAATAGAGTCGCAAGTTCGTGACGTGTCTCACAGTAGTAGGGATGAGTTGGTGGCTTGAGTAGCGTTATGGTAGTAGGACTGAGTAATTATTTAATAATTGATTATATCAATTAAATGGGTTGTATTAGAAATCAATGCTTTTGGAACATTATAGTGGTCGTTGAAGATTTCATGGGTTATTTTATATATTTATGCCTTGAACTTGAACTTGTTAATTCTACTTGATGAATATATTTAAAATGTTGTGTCCATAATGGATGGACAAGGGCAAGTACTTTCATAGCTCAATATTCAATTTGTGTAATGAGAACCTATAGTCCGTGGCATAGAAATTGAAAAAATATTCTTCTATCTTAACTTGTAACCTTATTTGGAATATAAATGATATTATTAAATTTATTTTTACCTGTGTAAATATTTTGAGGTTAAGGTAGATGGATACAATTCACACATCGATTTTCTTTTTATTATTTTCTTGATAAGAGCAAATATTTATTCTTATTACTTTAAATTTAAGTTTTGAAAATCGGAGTGTGACAACCGACTCTAAGAAAGATAATTGTTACCTGTCAATGGAGTTGAAACTAAAATCATGCCTGGATGATCTAAATTTTGTAGGTAGAGAGGATCTCCATTATCGTGCGATCACACCTCCAACAACTCATTTGAAGTTACATTCCTTCTAGAACTAGAAATCGAACCTCTCGATGAATTCTCCATGATCGATCGCAACAGAGTTCTCCAATAAAAAACCAATAGAAAACAAGATCAGAACACGCTCTGATACCATGAACAATCGCAAACCATCTTGCAATTGTTTAGCATGTTAAATCTGGGTAGTACGAGAATAGAGTGTAGAAACGAAGAATCGATAGAGAAAAATATGCAAAATGAAAAGTTTCATTCGACCTATCTATTTAGATAATGATGTATATATATATATAAGTCCTCTTATTGCCAGCTCAGCAACTAACAACTAAATATTTAATTAGTAAGTAATTAATTAACTAAAATAAGCTTAGCTAATTAATCAGCTCGCTAACTAATATTTGTAGATTGATTTCTTTTGACCTAAAAAACAAAGTCGATCAAAGAATACAATTTCGGAGTTCAAGCCAATCATATTTAGTGAACTCAATCTAGATTTTGTAGGTTAAGTTAGTTTTGGTTTGATAGTATTATAAATAGGTTAGATTTGGTTTACTTACCAAGTTACCATCAAATTAAGGAGGTATATGCTGAAAAATGGTGGCCATTTTTACCGCTATAGGCAAAGTAAAAAATAAAACCGTTGTGAAACAATTATGACAATTCGGTAGCTAGCAATTCAGCATCACCCACAAACCATGCAAGAACCAAATTAATAAGCTCTTCAATCCAACGCTACGCTATTGGTATTTAAAAAAATAGTCTAGTTGAAAGAAAAAATGCTTATATAGTTGAGCTGTATACGAAAAAGGCTGTTTGATTATATATATATATATATATATATATATATATATATATATATATATATATATATATTCTTTTGATACATAAATGGTGAAATATGTCAAACCATTGGGCCAAGAGGCCAGCTTTAGCCCCTTAAAAGTAGTGGGCTTTGAACTCAAAACCTTAAAGTTTGCTCTCCCTATGCTCTATCTATCAAACCATTGTAGTCAATGATATTTTAAATAATTTTATTATATGAGTTTACATATCCTTCCATCATGTTATTAGGTATACAATCAATATCCTTCCATCATGTTATCTTAAGAGTACACAATTTTCAAGCTAAATCTGACATCAACTTCTTCAAAATTCTTTGACATGAAGGCGAAAAGTTGGGATGGAGACCAGAGGGCTAGCCCTTGACAATGCTAAGCCATACTTCTCACTCATATCTAAGTCACAAGGAGACATGCCATTAGGAAGTTCCCAATTAAAGCAATGAAATAACTGTGCCACGACAAATTGAACTAATTTTAGACCCAGTTGCATTCCTGGGCATCCTCTGCGGCCTGACCCGAATGGAATAAGTTGGAAATCACGCCCATGAACGTCTATATCGGTGTTAATAATAAACCTATTAGGATTGAATTCCTCTGCATTCGCCCAAACATTAGGATCTCTTCCAATTGCCCAAGCATTTATAATAACCCATGCCTCCTTGGATATGTAGTAACCCTCTATTGTCATGTCTTGAGTACCTTTATGAGGGAGAAGAATTGGTACCACTGGATGAAGCCTCAAGGTCTCCTTAATCACCATATTCAAGTAGTTTAATTTTGTCAAGTCTGTTTCCTCGACCATTCGATCCATGCCAACTACATTTTGTAATTCTTCTTGCACTTGTTTTATTACTTTTGGGTTCCTTAGTAACTCTGAGAGTGTCCAATTTATTGCATCAGCTGATGTTTGCATCCCAGCTGCCAGTATATCCAAGATGATCGCTTTGATATTGTCTCGACCAATGTGCACTTCTCCGACATAATTCGACCCAATCAAGGATAACATGACATCGATGAAGTCCTTGACATGACCTTCTTGTTGATCTTTTGCATTTTGTACGTGTTCTTCTATGATTTTTTCCATATACTCATCATAAACCTTGTTAACAGCCTTCATACGAGGAATGAGACCCTAATCAAAGCAGTAAGATTTGTTGAATGTGTCAGATGATTAAGTCAATCGACATTAAAAGCAAAAGTTCAAAAACTCACTCAATGGTGTAACTATCAGTTTGATTCGTTGCAACTTGAAAGCTTCAAAAGATCTTTTAAGTGTATATTTGTGTTTTCTAAAAGTGCTTATAAAAAAAAACTTAAGAAGCAGGTTTGACAAATTTCTTGTGAAAAGTACTTTTGTCATGATAAAAGTATTTAGTTGAGTATTTTAAAATTATTTTCTACTAGTCGGCCGTGTGTGTTGCATGTGAATTAGAGGGCTGAAAGTTAACAAAAAAAAAAAAAAAGTAAAAGGATTTTTTTTTTTTCAAACGTAAAAGGAGGTTAAAAGTTACCAATAAATAACCAAATAAATGAAACTAAAAGTTACCAAAAAAAATAAAATAAAAGGGAGCCGCAAATGATAAAAAAAATAATTCTTAAAATAAATCTTACATTTACCTAACATTACAAAATAATTTTTTTACTACATTTTTACCAAATTACTCGTAAACGTATTTTTTTATACGAATTTATTTGATAATTTATATTAAAAGTAGTAAATAATTTAATAATTTATGATAAAAGTAGTACACCGAATTAAAAAGTTTTGGCTTTTTATTCTTTAGAATTGCTTAAACATCATAATTTAAAAGAGAGCATTTTAGTAAAAAAAATTTCAATAAGTAGATGCTGAAAAAAAACTGGTGGTAGTGAGGAGTAATTTCTTTTAAAAGTGCTATTAGCTTAGTTTTTAACTAGAAATTGTAGTTACCAAATGAGTCTATATAAAAAGTGTTTCTGCCTTTTTATTTTGTTCTTTCAAGCTAAAATGACTTCTAAAAGTTATTCCAAACACCATTATATAAGTTAAAGTTAATTAATCACTTACCTGAAGATCAACACCTCTTAAACAAGGTATATAATCACCAATCACGAAAGACCCTGCCAGTTTCAAGGACTCACTGATAACTGCCTTGAAGTTAAACCTATCATCCTTGCTTCCAAACACCATTATATATGTCATATCCTCCACCAGCTTCTCCATCTTATCACTGAGACAAACCGCTTTACCCGCATCTGCAGCGACCTTAAGCGAGCTAATAACACTGCTTACTTCTTCTTTTCTCATAGGCCTAAACATCTCAATCTTTGCGTTCGTCATTAGCTCTAAAGTGCACAATTTTCTCATGTTTCGCCAATACGAACCATACTTAGAAAACGACATGCCTTTCTGCCCATAAGACATGATATCGGCTGCTTCAGCATTAGGCCTACTTGCAAACACAACATCATGAGTCTTGAGGAATAGCTTGGCATATTCAGAAGAAGAGGCAACAATTACTGGAATTTGACCTAGTTTTATGTGCATGATGGGACCATATTTCTTGGCCAATTTATGAAAATCTTGGTGTGGAAGATCACCCAACATGTGAAGGTTTCCAATAATCGGCAATCCTTTAGGACCAGGAGGCAATTTCTTGGTATTCTTGTGTTTCTTATAACTTGCAAATGTGTATAGCCCTATAATGATTAAACTGATGATGGCAGTGACCCAAGAATAATAAGCCATTATAATTGCCATCTTCTAGGATTGCTAACTTGCTATATATGATGATGTTCTTGGATTATGGTTCCAACAACTACTTCAATTTATAATGGAGCAGTGCTAGCTAGAATTAATAACTTGGTTTGTAATTAATGTGTACAATTCAAATAATAACTTGTGCATACAGACCGTTTGAATTCTTTTACGTTGGGAGGAATCATTTGAATTTTGATGGTGATGGATGTGTTATAATCGCCATGAAAATGTATTGTGTATTACGTCGCTCTATGCTGATCCAAGACTTCCGGGTGGTTGCGTTTTCAAATCCGTGTATTTTAGCAGGTGCCGTATTTAAGTTGGTAAGAAATTAAGTCTTGAGTCGTGGCGGTCGATTGTGAATACCATGACTCATTCCACAATTCCTT